>OX101809.2:19390546-19701198 GCA_944452925.2 Chrysolina oricalcia | reverse complement strand
TGTTGGCTGCCTGTCAATTTGTGGACAAACCTCTACTTTTGGATTCCTTGGTTCGTGTCAAATTAAGTTTCAACTAGTGACTGTAGATGTCATGAATGTCATGAATAACTTCCTGTTATATTCTGTCTTGCCTCACGGTATTAATTCTTGAGTGGATTCGTTTTGATTTCGAGAGCTCCATAAATCCTTTCTGATGAGTGCGTTAGCACGAAACAGCTGTCAAAGGTTAGAACTCTCGGAATTAAAACGAAATATACTCTATTTTCACTTAGATTCTGCTTGCGTTCCTCATAACGTATTAGAAACTTGATTGAACCTTGGGTTGGTCAGAACAACGAATTGTTGGCTGCCTGTCAATTTGTGGACAAACCTCTACTTTTGGATTCCTTGGTTCGTGTCAAATTAAGTTTCAACTAGTGACTGTAGATGTCATGAATGTCATGAATAACTTCCTGTTATATTCTGTCTTGCCTCACGGTATTAATTCTTGAGTGGATTCGTTTTGATTTCGAGAGCTCCATAAATCCTTTCTGATGAGTGCGTTAGCACGAAACAGCTGTCAAAGGTTAGAACTCTCGGAATTAAAACGAAATATACTCTATTTTCACTTAGATTCTGCTTGCGTTCCTCATAACGTATTAGAAACTTGATTGAACCTTGGGTTGGTCAGAACAACGAATTGTTGGCTGCCTGTCAATTTGTGGACAAACCTCTACTTTTGGATTCCTTGGTTCGTGTCAAATTAAGTTTCAACTAGTGACTGTAGATGTCATGAATGTCATATATATATATATATATATATATATATATATATATATATATAATCAAGTGCGAAAATGTACAACACTTGGATGTAAAAATAGAAACAAAGTAAGTCAACAACAGGAAGCCAACCACACATTTGTGGCATCGGTTAGAAGACCTTGTACTCACAAGGCAACAACTAACGTCGCCACGGAGGTAGCTATAGCTACCAGCGTGACAATCCTACCCAGGAAGATACATATATTGCCCCTCGCTAAATCCATACTAGTTGTTGCCTTGTGAGTACAAGGTCTTCTAACCGATGCCACAAATGTGTGGTTGGCTTCCTGTTGTTGACTTCCTTTGTTTCTATTTTTACATCCAAGTGTTGTACATCTTCGCACTTGATTTTACCGTACTGAAGAGAGCTTAAGCTCGAAACACGTGTCTACGGTTGCTCAACATTTTGAGGGTTATACCCAATAACTTTTTTACTTATATATATATATATATATATATATATATATATATATATATATATATATATATATATATATATGTCTTTTTCTGTGTCGAATAAGCATGAGTTATTCGCCAATCAGGAAACTACGGGTTTTCGAGTTATTCTCGTTTTTCTAAAGAATTTTCTTCTTGTTCGAAAGCTATACAGGGTGGTAAGAAAATTGTTAACAATTTCACTAAATTCAAATTCTGTATTCATCCATATTTTAATTAGTGCAGATTCAGATCCCATTAGTGATCTGATTAGTGATTATCATCAATAGTTGTAGAAGAGTTATGTAAATTTCATAGTTGATACATTTTAATAAAAATATCTCCAAACTACGTATCTAAGTATACTCAACTAGATACTACCAAACAGTTCCAACAAGAAATTACCAGCTTTACGAATTTCTAGGTACAATAATATCATTATAAATTTTCAAATTGTCTTCAGTTTGCTGCATGAACAACACATTTAAAAATTTCATGATTTTTGTCAAATTTGCAACACTTCCATTGATTACTCTTGTAACTCTGGTCCATAAGTATACTTTATTGTCATTGAAAATGAATCGTGTGGGCAAAGCTTTTCAAAAATGTGGTTTTTTAGCTCTCCTCCCTGTTAACTTTTGAACGGTTTGACGTACAAACATAAAACAAAAACCATTTTGAATGGCATCACTAACACTACTTTTTGAAATAACAGACTTTGTGATTGGCCGATGAATGGGGTGGGGAGGCACATCGACTTGAAAATTTAAAAAGACATGAGTGGTCAAATTATTTTTTTAAGCAGTTCTCCTGAAAATCTTGCAAGAATATTGGATTGGATAAATTGGGAAACACCTGCTACATAAATAACATTTCACAAGTGTTATTCATGACGAAGAATTTCAAGAACGAGATTTTAACGATGAACGTGAATGTTTCCCACTTATTCACCAAACTCAAACACATATTCATGCAGCTACAGTTTCATGAGAATTCACCATCTTTCCACCAACCGATTTCCTGAAGTCTTTGAAGTCCACTAGATACTCGTTAGGACAACAAGAGGATTGTTCCGAATTCTTGGGGTCCTTCTTGAATACTCTTAGTGAGCAGGAAAATAACAAAATTAATACTCATGACCGTTCTGTATTAAATAATTCCATACAATCTATCTCGTCTTGTGTATGTAGATCTTTTGCTGGAAAAATCCTCACTAGTTCACGTTGTAGTACATGTTCAAGAGGTAGCAAAAACGTATGTGATTTTCTGGAACTACAACTAGCATTTCTCGATATTACTGATAACCAGTCCGTGCAAAGCTTACTGTTTCATCATCTGAAAATAGAACTTTTAACAGGTGATGATCAACTGCATTGCTAAATATGCGCCAAACTATCTGACAGTTATAAGTATAGCTGAGGCACCAGTCAATCTTATACTAACACTGATGCTTTTCCAACACGACTCAACCTCTGGCGAAAGCACCAAACTCCTACGAAGATTCGAAATAGATGAACACCTCAATTTAGCAGACCACTATTATAATCTTTATGCAGTCATTGTTCATTGTAGTTCTGGCGTTGAATCTGGTCATTTTTGCGCATTGGCCAAAGACAAGTTTAAGTTTGACGATAGTTGTGTCACTAAATATCCTGACAATATCTTGAATTTATTGGAGCCTCTCCCTACATTTTATTTTATGAGATAGAGGACATTGGCAGATCAAGATATTCAGATGATGTGGTGCTACAGGTGTTTCCAGGTTTTCCTGCAGCTGAAAAAGCAAATGCACCACTGGAATCAATCAAGTCGCCCCGGAGCGCCAATTAACATTTGTTGTTGTTTTATAATTTTTATTACCTGTTTTTTTTGATAATAATGAGTAATTCATATTATTTTTTTTCGGTAGTACTTATTTTCATAATTACGAAGTTTTTGCCTATCGAAATTTTCTAGTTGATGTACCAACAGCGTCATCTTTCGTGTAGTTGCAATGTTCCTTCTATCAAAAAGTAGCATCAGTAATACTATTCAAAATAATTTTTGTCTTATTGTTCCACATCAAACCTATCAAATTAATCAAGATGAGGCGGGTACCATTAAGATCCGCACTTATACTTGATATTTGGAGTGCATATGGTGAAAAAAATTTTGACGTAACTCAAAAAATCTAGATGGTAGAAAAGAGAACCGAATTCTCTTTTCATAGATCACTTGATCCCCATGCCATTTGAAATTTTCAAATTGAAGTGCCGCCCACGCCCCCCTTATCGAGCAATCACAAGTTTTCTTTTAAAAAGAAGTATCAGTGATACATACCATCTAAAAAGATTTTTGCCCCTTGTTTTAACGTCGAACCGTTCGAAAGTTACCTGGGAGGGGGGCTAAAAGAGCCGCACTGTGTATACTGTGCCCGCCATAAAATGTATAACATATGACAAAAAAGTTTTATCATAATGAGAGTGTAGAAAAAATGTTCTTGGTGATCGATTGTGCATGTCCGACAACCAAAAATTCGATTCCGGTATATGTCACGTGACCAATAGTATGGCGGCAAATTGAAAAAAAAATACAATGAAGAGTGGAAAAGTGAGGCAATATATCGAAAAATTTTGAAAAATTTACTAAGAATTCAAGTTATATAGTCTTATACAAAGTTTTGCATAATAAATCGAGAAAATTGAAAATAACAATTTTTTAGAATATTTTCCGATCTCTTTACCAATATCAAAGTTTCTCTTCTGAATAGCTTGACTGTAGTGGAATATTTGTAATTCGGTGATAATGACAGAAATTTCTCATTTTTTCCACACCAAATGGCGGGAAATAGAAAATATTGGTTTTGCAGGAAACTCGCTGTTGCATTGGTTGGTATCCAACAGTTATATCAGAACTCCGCAAATATTGTGATGATATGTCAATCTGAAAATATCGTGTATTCCTAGCTAGAATCAAGCTTCGATGATAACAGTTGATGAGAGTTCACTTCGAAAATAAAATTAACTTAAAATAGTGCGTCAAATAAAAAAGACTTGAAGTTCATGTGCGAATTGAAATTATCGGTTATAATTGCACAAGTGCATGAAATTTACCAATAATTTTGCAAGAAAGCGTGTTATCTGAAAATTGCCCTAGTTTATTTTCATGTTTTGGCGAAAGAGCCCGAGTCCGAAGGCTTTAAAAGCATTTTTTACCTTCTGTTTTTGGCGTTCTACCATCCCATTTGACTGGGGATAATGCTGACTGGAAGTTATATGCTGAAAACCATACCCACTTGAAAATTTCGAGAATTCTAAAGATCGAAATTGTGGGCCATTATCGGAACAAACCTGGTATCACTGGATTTGTAATGACGATCCCTAACCAAATATGGAAAAATACACTGGGTGTCCCATTTAAAAATATCACAAAAGTAATTTTTACTCGAATTCGGATAACCCTATATATTTAGGGTGGGGTTCAAAAATCGGTCAATCGGAAAAGAAAATCGACGTGTTCGAGGAATTTTCCAAAATATGTTTATATTCAGAAGTAATGAATTTATTCCATACATTTGCACCGTACTGTATATACAATCGAAGGCAAAAGCATACAAATAAAATATTGAAATATTGGAATACATGACAATTACTATATATTTATGTTCAATCTCATGGTATATATCCTATTTATAGTTCATAATTTTGTTTTCCTCGTGACTAAAATTCACAAATCTATACAACTATACTATAAAAATGACCGAAATAGGTACCAAGAAAGCATTGTGGACGAGTAGACAGCACACACTCACGAACTAATTGGATTCCCTTGTCTCTATTACTTGAAGATTTCACTACGAGTCCAATCAAAAAGAAACACGCAACACCATGAATATAAAACATAAAATACTTAATCGAATGAGCGTCAAGTTCTTATGTAACAGTAATGAGAGAAATTTAAAATGCATGCATTTCGTGTAGAACAGCTTATAACCAACAGGAAATAATAGTGACAAAGTGTTATTTTTGCTGAACAGGCTTGCTGTCACAACAACTATTCAGACGTCATGTTAAAACGCTCGGACACGAGACAAGTGACAGAATATACGTGCAAAGCTTGTCACTTGCTAGAAATACACTCTTGAATATTCAAAGCTGTGTGCTTCAAATCGTATGTATTATTTCGTATCACATGATTGCCTTTCTGGTTTTTTGTCGCTCACGAATGTATGAGAGATTTCAGTTTTTATGGTCGTTTTGATTTAGCCATGGCGAGATTCCATTTAAATGATATGCAACACAGTCAGACAAGTAAACTCACTTTGGAACGAATTGTTTCATAGTCGAGGAGAATAAGCGGGGTTATGTCAACCTGTCAAGTACTAAAAAAATTGCGACGTGTTCTTGAAACTTTCGTGTGCAGCATTACAAAGAATTGGTGTGGAATTGTTCGAATGGCATGACGGTTGAAATGTGTATTACGTACTCAACAGTCTATGATTTCGATTCGCTAGACTCTATAGCGAGAATAAGAGAGTTTTAAAATAATTTCTGCCAGCATGATGAAGTAAGTATACACTATAGACACGGCAGATTTTGATATAAATGAACTCGAAACTAACAAATGTCCCAAATTCTTTCAAAATTGAATTTGAAGCAATGTAATATGCCACTCTTATGTGCATAAGAATACTAAATAGTAATACTGGGAGAGGAGAGAAGAGAGTCTATATTAGTTCCTTTCACAAATAATATATCCAAAATATCTATGTACATCTACAGATGTATACATGTTCAGACTCACACACATACACAAATTGATATATGTATACCAATAAGATAAATACAAGTGAAAGATTTGAAACATTCAAAACATTGACATTCCATAGTCGCTAAAATAAGTTCCTCCATATAGTAAAAAATACAAGTTCAGATGGATTTAGCAAGGGGCTATATATGAAAATATAAACAGAAAAGTTATTGAGTTTAATAACAAAATACATATGTATATATATATATATATATATATATATATATATATATATATATATATAAGGATGGATTTAGCGAGGGGCAATATATGAAAATATAAGAAGAAAAGTTATTGGGTATAACCCTCAAATTGTTCTGCAACCGTAGACACGTGTTTCGAGCTTAAGCTCTCATCAGTACGGTAAAATCAAGTGCGAAGATGTACAACACTTGTATGTAAAAATAGAAACAAAGGAAGTCAACAACAGTAAGCCAACCACACATTTGTGGCTTCGGTTAGAAGACCTTGTGCTTACAAGGCCACAACTAACGTCGCCACGGAGGCAGCTATAGCTACCAGCGTGACAATCCTACCCAGGAAATTACAAATAAGGATGGATTTAGCGAGGGGCAATATATGAAAATATAAGTAGAAAAGTTATTGGGTATAACCCTCAAATTGTTCTGCAACCGTAGACACGTGTTTCGACCTTAAGCTCTCATCAGTACGGTAAAATCAAGTGCGAAGATGTACAACACTTGGATGTAAAAATAGAAACAAAGGAAGTCAACAACAGGAAGCCAACCACACATTTGTGGCTTCGGTTAGAAGACCTTGTGCTTACAAGGCAACAACTAACGTCGCCACGGAGGCAGCTATAGCTACCAGCGTGACAATCCTACCCAGGAAAATACAAAGAAGGATGGATTTAGCGAGGGGCAATATATGAAAATATAAGTAGTTGGCTTCCTGTTGTTGACTTCCTTTGATTCTATTTTTACATCCAAGTGTTGTACATCTTCGCACTTGATTTTACCGTACTGATGAGAGCTTAAGCTCGAAACACGTGTCTACGGTTGCAGAACAATTTGAGGGTTATACCCAATAACTTTTCTACTTATATTTTCATATATTGCCCCTCGCTAAATCCATCCTTATTTGTATTTTCCTGGGTAGGATTGTCACGCTGGTAGCTATAGCTGCCTCCGTGGCGACGTTAGTTGTTGCCTTGTAAGCACAAGGTCTTCTAACCGAAGCCACAAATGTGTGGTTGGCTTCCTGTTGTTGACTTCCTTTGTTTCTATTTTTACATCCAAGTGTTGTACATCTTCGCACTTGATTTTACCGTACTGATGAGAGCTTAAGCTCGAAACACGTGTCTACGGTTGCAGAACAATTTGAGGGTTATACCCAATAACTTTTATATATATATATATATATATATATATATATATATATATATATTATTTACATTAATTCACCCGGTAACATGTTCAAAAGAGATAAATTACAAAATAGAAAATAAAACCCAATAGAGTATAGAAATATCAAATTTGAAATATCAAAAGATTGTATCCATGTGATGCAAAATTCAGAACACTTCAGTAAACTCATGCATCAGATAGTACCTATGCTTTGGAAAGAAGTAGGTAATGTTTTCAATTGAATCTTCATGATATTGGAAAACAGGGTAGTGGTATCCCTCTCACACCATACAGTGAAGTTGCTGATGGTCAACACTATCAAATGCCTCTGGCAAATACGAATTGACAGCTGTTGTGAATTTTTTGATGTTGATAGATTCTATCATTTCATTAAGCTTGATAATTAGCTCTAATAGTTAATTTCTTCTTGTTAAATCCATTATGTGTATCACTAAAAATATTATGATTTTCTAGGTTTGTTATTAAAGTACTGTATACTATTTTATCAACCACTATCCCAGGTAGCACATCATATCGGCTGAATCTTGGTTCCATATTGGGCCAATATAGAAATATTGTAAATGAAAAATCAATATTGGTCCAATATGAGTGAATATTCAAAAAACAATATTATAATAATAATATTGGTGGAATATAGGTTGAACTAGTTTTGAATGTAGATTATCACACGAAATATTGGGTCAATATTGGTTGAATAATTTCTACCAATATCGATAATACAATATTGGTTATATAACGTTTTCCACATCTAGAATAAATATTGCAATCCAAATATTCCAGTCATATCGATTATAGGAGAAAAAAACTATATTGTATTTCCAAGTTTGTTAGAATATTGGTTGAATATCATTTCTACTTTATTTGACAAATTGTAATAACTCATATTGAGTCAATATTGGTTGAATGATATTTACCAATATCGATAAAACAATATTGTCTTCACATCGTTTTTTACATCTAGAATAAATATCGCAATCCCAATATTCCCCTAATATCGATTCTAGGAATAAAAACTATATTGTAAGTGTGAATACACATTGGTTGAATATTATTTCGCCAATATTCAACAAATCTTATAAATTAATATTGGGTCAATATTTGTTCAATAATATTTATCGATATCGTTAAAACAATATTGTCTTGATATTGCTTCCTACATCTTGATTGAGATGAAATTTGAATATGGGCCGAATATTCAATGAAACATATTAAAATTATATCATGATGACACCTGGATAAAAATCCGCTAGGTGGCTCTACATATAGAACGTCTTTCAAAACCTACGAAAGTATGTTACATACTTATTCCCATAACTTATTTTCAAGACAGCTCACTCAGTGGTTATGGCGATCAAATGGCAGACTCTGATGTCACCTTCATCAACTAAAAGACATTTAATAATTTACCAAGGTATATTGACATCCACCAATATATCCAAATGATATTGTACCAATATCGATAAATATTGTACCAATATCGATAAATATTTTGAGGCCATTATTGCTTCAAGAATATTTCACTACAACTATTTCTAAAATATTCAAACAATTTTCGACCAATATCGCAAAATGTTCACATTTTACTTCTCGACAATATAACTTTTGAATATTGTGCCAATATTGCCAGAATATTGTATCAGCGATATTGTATCAATATCGCCGAACATTTTGAGGCCAATATTAGTTCAAGAATATTTCGCCGATATTATTCAAGTAATATTGTACCAATATCGCCGAATGTTCACATTTTTTTTCTCGCCAATATTGCGTTTCAAATATTTCGCCAATATGTTCACAATATTGTACCAATATTTTACCAATATAGGTGTGCTACTTGGGACTCATGTTTGGAAGTATTGCAATGGGCCTATAATTATAAATGTCATATTTTTTGCATCTTTTAAAAATGGCTTTAACATGTGCAATTTTGAGATTTTCTGGAAAAATACCTGTTGAAAAATAAATGTCAACTTTGTATGCAATTGGTTTGAAAAACTCAGATGCTTAGATGTTTCAATAATTTAACTGGTATTTCATCTTCGCCTATACAAACCTAGTATTTTTTTAAATTGTTTACTGTGTCATACAGTTCTGTAGGATCTGTGGGCAGAAAAAAATATTCTTCGTTCAAAGGAGTTAATGTGGTAAATACAAATTGCTAATATTTCCACTTTTCAAATTTGAACAGTTATTGATGAGGTACTGGTTCATTTCATTGAGAGTTGAAATTTTATCATGTTTATAGATATAAAGATTATTTTGTGCTTTGCGGTAAATAATAAACTTTGGAAATATTATATTTGGAAAAACATAACTTATATATATATATATATATATATATATATATATATATATATATATATATATATGTATATAAACCTTTCAATTAATTAAGTAGTAGCTATGTTTTGAGATTTACAGGTACCTACATTGTATTGTCAATTTTTATTTTTATTATAGGTAGGTCCTAATTACATCAATTGATATGAAGGGTATTTCAGTAATGTTCAAAGTAGAATAATTTAATGTATTACATTCGCTTGAAAAAGATACAGTGTATCGAAACATGTCGCGTAGACAATAATCTGTGGAAATGTAATCGTGTTCACCTCAGTGTCATATACTATGAATTTCCATCAAGTATAACGGCCACGTCAATCCAAAAAATATACATTAATAATACGTTTATATTCGATTTTCAAAATTATCATCACCCAGGAGATATATCTACGATAAAATAGTTTATATTGATTATTTCGATCAATAACTGAATATATTTCTGAAAAGTCTGCAGAAGTACATAGTTATTTGTTCGAAAAATGTATCGAATTGAATATTACATTTTCATTACTATATTACGACATATGTAAAAATACTCATATTTTGCCAGGAAAACTCAGGAGAGACAATGTTTGGAAACATGCATTAATAATAAGTTTATTTCAATTTCCAAATGTATTATCACTCAACAGATATATTCATTATAGAATTATTATTATTGATTATTTTGATATACAGGGTGTCCGGTAAACCTTGTACAATATTGAAACTGGTGATAGACCAGGTCATGACTGTCCAGAATATCGAAATTTCACCTCAGTACAAATATCACCGTTTTCGAGATAATGGGCATTTTAAGAATTTCTGGAAAATCGCTACGTAACCTTGGATTTTTGAGTGCCATGTATACAAATTGGGACGAATCCGAATATCTTTGCTGCTGAAGATTACTGATGAGTGATGCTTCTTGACGTACAGAACAGTTTCTCAGAAAGTGAAAACATTTTTCAAGGAATGTGGGTAAAATGACAAATTTGAGTATCATCAATTTTTTTCTTTAAAGTTTGACATTATTATCTGAAAGAAACATAACCAATTGGAAGTGGACATTCATTTCAAAAGAATGCTCATTTTGTCCAGACTCTACCATGATATAAAACAAACTATAATTATTTTTGGAAGAAGTGATTTCCATTGAATTAGGCGTGGTTTTAATCTAGGCTTCCATCAACTATTATTCAAGAAAAAAAGGAATCTACCCAAACACCAAAACTACGTTACAATCACACTCGACGCGCGTTTCGCCAACAAAGTTAGCATCTTCAGGAGCTAAAAGTAAGATTTTAAGATTGTGACGTAGTTTTGGTGTTTGGGTATATTATTTTTTCTTGAATTGTATTCACCCCAAAGGTTCCAAAATATTCATTTATTTGATCAACTTTTATACTTACGCCCAAAAATTTTTTATTTATATTTTATCAAGATAAAATGTGGAAATAATCATTAATAATAAAGAATGGACTACTTGGTAGCATTAAATAGTATGTCAATAAAATTAACTTTTCATGTAATTAGGCCTAATAAAATTATCGAAATGAAATGTCGATTATCCGACATGGCACCGATTAATACGAATTCTTGTGATAAATGTCGCAATTGTTTAACATCCAGATTCCAACGTAGTTTCAGAGACCGACAGATTTACAGGGTGTAACCAAATCAGTGCAAACTTTTTTAAGAGATGAATCTTTGTCGAAAATTAAATACTTTTGTTTGAAGAACTTGTGACTTCTGTCGTAGTTTTTTGAAATTATTCCGCTTGTTTCATTCAGTGGTATTTATTTCTTTGTCATGCCGTACATACGTTATACTACCCGAGAATATGCGCATATGCACTACATTTATGGTGAATGTGGAGGTAGTGCTACTGCTGCAGCAGCGCTTTATGCAGATCTATATCCGATTGCACAATGCCGCTCATAGAATCGCTGATTTGGGGGCTATAACCTATAACGCATTTGAAAAGGTTTTTCTTGAAAATATGTCGTCTCTGCGTACGAGTGGACGAAAAATAATATTTTTGTAATATTATTCAGTGCGATGTTGAATAATCGTTTTTGTGGTTTATAGTGTATGTTTTCTATTTCTATTTCTCATAACTATTTAATCATTTCATCTTGATAGGATAAAAATAAAAGACATTACTGACAAAGTCTGATGGAGTTGAATTTAGCTCAGAATAACATCACACTCTAATATTATCGAAATTCTACTCCTTCCATAAATAATGATCGTATGTTTTATACCATAGTAGAGCCTGGACAAAATGGGCATTCTTTTGTAACGAATATCCAGTAGTGAGGTAGTGATTTTCCAGAAATTAAAAAAATGCTCATTATCTCGAAAACAGTGAGATTTTTACTAAGGTAAAATTCCGATATTCCGAACAGTCATGACCTGGTCTATCACCAGTTTGAATATTGTACAAGGTTTACCGGACACCCTGTATAAGTGAACTCCTTGCTCGCACAAGCTCTGCTTTTGATGAGTTTTCTCTGAAAACCTGGGTGATTCGTAGAAACCAATTACAATTACAACTACAAAAAAAACAAATATATAAATAATAATAAAAAAAATACAATCACATTCGATTTTCAAAATCATAATGACCCAGGAGATATATTCACGATAGACTAGTTTATATTGATTATTTTGATCAATATGAAAATATTTCTTTAGATATTTAACTCACGTCATGCAAAGTATGCAAAAATACATATATGTTTTGTCGTAAAATGGATCGAATTGAATATAATATTTTTATTACTATATTACAAAATATGTAAAATATTCATATATTTCCTGATGCGAGGAAAACTTTCTAGAGACGGTACTTGGTAAACCATGTAAATAATATATCCATATTCGATTTTCAAAATTATCATCACTCAAGAGATATATTAATGATAACATTTCTATTGATGATTTTTATCAATAATTTTAAATATTTTTTGGAGAATATAACTTACGTCTGGCAAAATATATATGCAAAAATACGTAGTTTTTTGGTTTTAATATTGATTACATTGACAAAGACGTATTCACTATTACATTTAAAAAAACGTGAATTTTCATGTTTATCTTGATGTCCGCAAATTATTGAAGAGACAGTATTTGAAAAAGTATACAAAAAGTATGTTTATATGCAGTCATCAAAGTTATCATCAATCAATTAATATATTCATGATCATGCAGTTTTCATCGCAGTATTTTACGTGAAATGTGTTGAATTTGATATATGATAATAATATAGTCATGAGTTTGATCGATTTTTTAAGTAGGTACGTATCCATTAAATTCATTCAACATAATGCTTGAGACATTTGATGGAAACCATTCTAAGACTTATAATGGTAAAGTTGAATGTTTACCAGCTAACCACTTTTTCAAAATAGGTTTGGTATGTATCATTGGCTATGGTTTCCTTGGTATTTAATCTGTATAAATGTTGTTTACGTTTGCTCTATTCCTAGCGAAAGAGATGCAATTCACGCACCAATGAAATGAGCGATTTTCTGTGAGTGATACTTCTGAATAACATTCTCCCTTATCTCATTTATAGATGAGAATCTCCAATGGAAACTGGACATTTTAGAAATAATCAACTATCTGAATGAATATGCAAATTTTACCGTTCAGAATTTTTCTCTCAAGTTATATAGGGTATTTCACAATATCTATCAGATGTAGTTCAATGTCCAGCGTGGCTTTAGCCGGGGAAGTAGTTGTTTTCTGTTAGATATTACAAAAAAGTTACTTCATTTTACCGTAGGTTTTTCCATTTCCAGAGGAGTCATGTATTGGTTCAATTTTCAATTGAGAATGTTTCCCTTTACAACATGAATCCCTTCCAAGAGAGGTAAATTTCGTTTTTTTCTAGAAATTTCCACTTTTTTCTCAAAATTGCGACTTTTCAAGTCGAAATGATGACAAAGAACCTTGTGGCTCTCCTGCGCCTTCGTACAAATCAATAGAATCACAAAACGAAATAATCTCATACAACCCTGTTTGAATGGCACCCGGTTCGAGAGTCAGCGTTTGTGCAAACAGACAGCAAATTTTTAATTTATTTACGTTAGTCACTCATGAATTGCCAACAATGCATCGATTATCAACACATTGATGGGCGCATGTGATCAAATCAATATTTCAATGTATAGGCGTAATGAAATATTAAAATATGTTGTGGTTGGTCGTTTTGTGCGTCTGATTTCGGAATGTTCCATTTTGCATTCCTCCTACAGAGCGCGTTTACAAACTTTTCACCCCTCTCGCAGATTGAACGGGTTGAGACATAATCAGATGAATGGAATTTTGTCTGGATGAAAGTGGGTTTATTAGACGAGTTTGTTTTTCATGAATCCCACCGAGATTCATTAAAAATAATGTATACATGGCAATTTCTAAATATATTCAAGTTCACATTGCACGGTTATTTTTCACTTTTCAGTTATTGAGTGTATTTGTCTTTTGTCTAAAATTCGACTGACCTTCCAAAACTGTTAACTTTTTATAATAATAATAAACGCTTCAATCAATAGTAAAAAATAACAGCGTACTGACGACATACCGGGTGAGTTAGGAGGCTGTTGAACAAGTGAAATGTGATTTTTTGAAATAAAAATGAATTCTGTAGCACTTCCGGTTTCACAAGAAACGGCCTTAGTTTTAGTTTTTCAAATTAAACACCTTGTATATTTCCACATTTTTGCAATCTATAGCAAATTCTGAATCTAATGAGCTAAGTTTTTTTTGATTTTTTCATATTTTTTTTTCATTGATGATGATTTTTCACATGCTATATTGTTCATGCAAATGGAATTAGCATTTTGATTACAATACTCTGCAACCAGCTAGGTTTTCCGAGGTAGCACATCATATCGGCTGAATCTTGGTTCCATATTGGGCCAATATAGATATATTGTAAATGAAAAATCAATATTGGTCCAATATGGGTGAATATTCAAAAAACAATATTATATTAATAATATTGGTGGAATATCGGTTGAACCTGTTTCGAATGTAGATTGTCAGATGTAATATTGGGTCAATATTGGTTTAATAATTTCTACCAATATCGATAATACAATATTGTCCATATATTGTTTTCCACATCTAGAATAAATATTGAAATCCCAATATTCCAGTCATATCGATTCTAGGGATGAAAAACTATATTGTATTTCCAAGTTTGATAGTAAATTGGTTAAATATCATTTCAACTATATTTAACAAATTGTAATAACTCATATTGGGTCAATATTGGTTCAATGATATTTACCAATATCGATAAAACAATATTGTCTTTATATTGTTTTCAACATCTAGAATAAATATTGCAATCTCAATATTTCCCCCATATCGATTCTAGGAATAAGAACTATATTGTATATTCAAGTTTGATAACACATTGGTTGAATATCATTTCGCCAATATTCAACAAATCTTATTAATTAATATTGGGTCAATATTGGTTTAATAATATTTACCGATATCGTTAATACAATATTGTCTCCATATTGTTTCCTACATCTAGATTAGGACGAATTTTGAATATTGGCCGAATATTCAATGAAATATATTGAAATTATATCATGATCAAAACTGGATAAAAATCCGCTAGGTGGCTCTACATATAGAACGTCTTCTAAAATCTACGGAAACATATTAAATACTTCCCATAACTTGTTTTCAAGACAGCTTACTCAGTGGTTATGGGGAACAAAAGGCAGACTCTGGTGTCACCTCGATCAACTAAAAAAACTTTTAATAATTTACCAAAGTATATTCACTTCCACCAATATATCCAAATGATATTGTACCAATATCCATAAATATTTTGGGGCCATCATTGCTTCAAGAATATTTCACCAATACTATTTTTGAAATGTCTTAACAATTTTCGATCAATATTGCAAAATGTTCCCATTTTACTTCTCGACAATATAACGTTTGAATATTCTGCCAATATTGTCAGAATATTGTACCAATATTTCTCCAATATAGGTGTGCTATTTGGGTTGAATCTGGTAAAACCACTTTTTTGCGTTGTGTAACAGATAGTTTAGGAAAAGACGAGAATGATACTAATATTTTGAGTATTTGTCGATTATTTTCAGAGTTATTCATTATTATAAAAAAATATACCACAAAATAATACAATCGCTGTACTAAACAACACCAAAATGATGGAAATTTTTAAATTCCGCTTCTACTCAATTGTCTCAACGATTTTCAACATTAAAAATTCTCATACGTTGGATTTATTATTTTGAATTTGAATATGCAATTTTGAGGATTATCAACATTTGTTTATAAATTTGTGAAAACAACAAATACATAGCACAGTGCACTACAAAAATTGCTCAAAATGTTCAATGCATAATTGCACCCTTCTGACTGCTGCTCGAACTGCTCTAGTTAACTATGCTGGGCTGATATAATTGTTAGGTCTGGAGACCTAGGTGGCCATCTAATGGGACCATGTGTAGAAATTTGTTTATTTCTATAAGTATCATTCAGGTAATTGATAACCATTCCATGATTATGAAGGGGCGCACCGTCTTGTTGAAAATACAAATTTTGCAATACCAATGGAAGGTCTTCAATGACTGGCTCGATAGCATTCCGAAGGAACGATTGGTAGATAGATAGATAGATAGATAGATAGATAGATAGATTTATTTCATCACATTGGATACAAAATGTACAATAGTGACAAGTCAGCCTGACAATGTCAGAAACACAGTAGTTACAGTTAATACAGGAACACTTATTATATTTAAAATAGTTATTTCTAAAATTAAAACATAAACTTAAAAGAGTTAAAAGAGTAATGTATAACACATCAAATACTCTTCGATGGAGTAGAAACAGTGCCTCAATAGTGAGTGCTTAACTCTAACCTTGAAACGGTTATAACTCAAATCGGTAATGTTTATTGGTATTTTATTATATAAATGTAAGTTGAGTGAATTTCGAGCTGATAGATCCAGTCGATAAAATTGAGGCCTTAATTGTGCACCTCTTCGAGTTGGGTAATTATGAAAGTCAGCATTTGTAAGATACTTAGTATTATTTTTGTGTATTTCTAAAACATTGTAGAGTATGAAAATACATGGCAACGGTAGAATTTTAAGTTCTTGAAATAAAGGACGACAGTGTTCTCTATTCTATAAGATACATTGGCTACGATCCTGACTGCTTTATTTGCATTCGAAAAGCTTTAATTGCATGTGGAGACTGACCCCATAAAAGTATGCCATATGTTAGGTGGCTGTTAAAAAGAGAAAAGTACGTCTGTAATACCATACTCTGACTAAGACACATTTTCAGTTGTCTTAGTATGAACAGTTATGTATAAAGTTTTTTGCACAAACCAGCAATATGTGCTTCCCAATTTAACATGTCATCAATTTTAAACCCCAATAAATCTACATGTTGCTTCGTTGTTACTTGTCGATTTGATGATATTATAATTTTCTGTGTATTACCCCTGTTTAGTTTGAGATAATTTGAAGTGAACCAAGTTTCAGCGTTATTATCTGTTCTAGAGCATAGGTCCATTAAGTTGTTAACACTTGAGTCTGCTTCTACAGTTGATACATCATCTGCATAGCAAAATGATGAGCTTGGAAGTAAGAAATTGAAAATGTCGTTAATATATACTACAAAAAGAGTTGGTCCCAGTATGGAACCTTGTGGTACACCGTGTGAAATGGATCTACATGTGCTAGAATTTCCAGATGTATGAACAACTTGCTTTCTCCCACATAAGTAGGTTTTCATTAGCTCTAAAGCTGTGCCACGTATACCATAATATTCCAGTTCATCTAGTAGAAGGTCATGGATTACACTGTCAAAAGCCTTACTTAGATCACATAAAGTTAGACCAGACACTAGTTCCTTTTCTATATTCTCTATTATTGACTCGACTATAGCCATCACAACTTGGGTTGTTGATTTGTTAGACCTAAATCCGAATTGATTTTTATTAAGTACTGAATGAGTATTTAAAAAAGAAGTTAAGCGGTCTTTAATTAGCATCTCAAAAATTTTACCAAAGATAGGAATGATAGATATGGGTCTATTGTTATCTGGAATATTTGGATCGCCTTTTTTTAAATATGGGAATAACTTTATTTGTTTTAAAGATGTCTGGAAATAGTCCTTCACAGAGACAACGATTGAAAAGAACAGTCAGTGGACCAGAAACAAGGTGTATGGTTTCTTTAATCATTCTACTGTTTCTACCTCGCTCCAGTGAGTGGTCCATCAAAACAAATTGTCCCAATGAAGCGATCTCCAAGTATACCATACAATAGTTAATTCTGAACCTTTCTTGGGGATTGCTTTGATGTGGAAGCCTTGAATTCTGCTGTGCCTAATATCGAGTATTATTCATATTCAAGAGTCCTCTATTGGTGAATCTTGTCTCATCTGAGTGTAAAATTCTTAGGAAATTAATGATTTTTACTAACATTATGAAGAAGCCATTGACAGTATTCAGCTTTTCTTTCGTCATCTCCACCATAAAGCCTTCGATGTATAGGATATTTATACGAGCGAAACTTATGCTTCTTCAAAATTTTTTGTACAGTCGATTGACTTGCGTCACATTTATTAGCTAATTCTCGTGTTGAAGAAGTCGGATTTACCTTTACATATCCTCGAACGTCTATCTCTTTATCTTCGCTGATTATTACGTTTACATTTCGAATTCGAATATGTCGGTTGTTTGGATCTTTTCTAAACTGACTTTCAAGTTTCACGAAGTAAGTATGTCCTACACGGATGTCTTCTACCAGGACTCCTCTGTCTGTAAATTTGATGCAGCCGCAGAATTCTTCAGACACTCACCGTTAATTATAATCATTGTACTGAGATAACTGTTATTTCGTACTGATACTTATTTGACAAAAATTTGGAGTTGACGATGGGAACACATTCCTTTATTGTAACAGATAAAACATTTTCAGAATCTGTGGAAAGTAGATAGTATTATTTCTGTTCCCATCAACCATAATGTGTCCATCATGGGACTACTAGTATTTCATCTTTTTAAGACGAATTACTTTCAAAATATGAATTTTCACTACAATTTTCTGGAGTATGCATGTTATTTATCAGGTTTTTAATCAGTCCTGAGGCCACAATATTTTTTGATTTATTTTTTTGATAGTGATGAATCTGAAAATAATGGACAGATACTGAAAATTTTGGTTTCATTCGATTTCTTTCCTTCGAAACAACCTGTTGTACAGGGTGTCTCGTAGGGATGGCATTTTAAAATCATGAGAAAAACGAAAAAAGGTGAATTTGCCACATTCGAACCCCGGCTCGTGGCAATGAATTGTAATTAAAATGTTAATTTTCTCGGATAACATGGCATCGGAGAGAAACATTTCACATGCAAAAATCATAATAACTTAAAAACTAATTGGAAAAAGAGAAATTGAATGAAAAATTTTGCTTATCATATTCAGATTTTCCTCTAGATTTCAAAAATGTGACAATGTAAAAGGTGTTCCATTTGAAAATCTAAAACTAGGGCCGTTTCTTGTGAAACTGGAAGTGCTACAGAATCCATTTTCATCACAAAAAATCACATTTTCAATAGCCCTCTGAATTTTTAAGAGAAATAATCCGATTCTTAGGATAATTTCTCTTAAAAATATACTCACCCGGTATAAAATACCTAAATACTAGCACTATCCATGTGTGAGATGGATAATCACTTTCTTACACTCAACACTGACAAAAACAAAAGGAAAACAACAAATAATATCTATTTTAAGAAAGCCTAGAAAGGCATCACGAATGTTAGTTTCAAATTCCGACATAGTATCTCGAAATCCCGACTTCGTATCACGGAATTCAAAAATCCCTACTCATTAACTCAGAATTCCGACTTTCTCGGAATTTTTTATTTCTGATTTCGTATCTCGGATTCCGGTTTACTAACTTGTAATTTCAAAATTCCGTCTTGGTATGTCAAATTCGAGAGCATTGTGTCCATCATTCCTCCAAGGCATCATGTTGGAATGATTTTAACATTTTGACAGAATGGTTTGGGTGAAGCCTGCGTAGTTGGTCTCGATATACAGTCCGTTTTTCCTCGTCTTTTTATGCGAAATTAGTTTCGTCTGGAGAGGAAAACTCCATGACGAAAATCATGCTACTTGTATCTGCCTGAGGGTGGGGAAGGACTACTTCCAATAGATTCGGTCAAAGGTCGGTTTTTGGGATAAGCCAAGGTTTTCGATGTTGTTGAAGAAGATCCCATCCATTGGCTTATCCGTATGTTGCAGAAGGAGGACCTTTGTCTCCGCAGCATTCATGGTAGCGGACCATGCAGAGAAGAGGATATGAACTCCTGATGACTTTCAGGCTCCATCCAGTACCATTCTGTAACGCAAACCTCTCCGTGTTCCTTGCATCATCCTCTTTTGAAATGAACCGTGGCACATTGTTGTTCCCGCGTGAACCCCTATCTATGATCCGAACTATGTTATTAGAATCATTATTACTATTATTATTAGATTTCGAAAAATTATTAAATAATATTGCATTGTCACCCAGTTCTGAGATATGTTTCAAGTCTCTAGCTGATGAGGTAGTAATTTTGAAATCGATTGCAAAAATTAGTACCGAACGGAAAAACTGAAGAAGATAGCAAGCTAATAGAAACGTAGTGATAAATATACTAGTTCTTAATGAAGACGAACAATACAGAACGGGTTTGTTGAAATTTGATTCTTGTTGTGAAACAAGAACCTCATCATATGTCTTGGATTATTTGAAGCCTCTTCAGGTGATGTGGTGCTACAGGTTGTTCCGGGTTTTCCACAATAATTTTTGTTGCTCTTATGTTACTATTTCAAGTTTCATTTTAAAATAGGTTGAGCTCTTTTCCCTGAGAAATGTAATGTATCCATGGAAGAGAGAGAAAGACCGTTAGAGAGAGAGAGAGAGAGATATCTGACATGACTTTTGCTGAAGCAACAAGATTAAAAAAAACACAATCCTTATTCGAATCTATCCCAGTAAAACTTGATTGAAATTATTGATTCACAATTTTCCACTATTTTGCATTTTTCCAGGGGAGTGAGCGAGTTCGTGATGGATGTATTACCGATAAAACGAATTGCATTTTTCGCAAAGCTTCGTTGTACGCTGAACTCCATCACAGACGTAAATAGAATTCTTGAATAGATAGATAGATTTATTTTTCATAAGAATGACAGAAAAATACATACATATTTACACGTCAAAAGTCAGTTCCTAAGAACGTCTGAGATAACAGTAGAGAAAATTAATAATTTGTATTGTTTACACATTAATTTAAAATAAAAAAAATATATAAAATTTGTATTTTTAACACATTGATTCAGAATAATATTGGAAAGGAGAGAAAAAAAACAAAAAATATATACATATACAAACTTACATCTAGTATAAATTTTTTTGGTACTTTGGTCTATTATAAGACTGGTAATCTTGGAAGGAAGGTAGTATCGCGGTGATAAATATCTATGTACATATGTGATTAGTTTGAAAGCGTTAATCTTCATGAAAAAAAAAATTATGAAAATAAATTATTTTATTTTTTATAAACGTGTATAGTATTATGGATTGGTGGGGAAAAATTCATCCAAGGTATAATAAACATTTGAGAGTAGATAGTGTCTAAGTGATATTTTGAAATGATTAAATGAAGAGTTTTCTAATAGTGACTTTGGAAGGTTATTTAGAATTTTTATACCCATGTAAGACGGACCTCTCCTATTTACTTCATAATTAAACATCGGTGCAATATATATAGTCTGTTGTTACGAGTATAATGGCTGTGGATATCTGAGAGTTTTTTGAAATTATTTTTTCTTTTGAATGCGTCGATCGCCACTCTGTAAATGTACAGGTTGGTTAGTGTGAAAAGCTTCAGCTTAGAGAAGTGCTCACGGCATGAGTCACGACTCTTCAATCCAACCAAAGCTCGAATAGGTCGGACCTGTGCCATGAAAATCATGTATTATTGAGGGAGAGTGATCTAGCTCTTAACACAAAATAGATATGGTCCATAAAATATAGGCATGGAGTGATAATCCGCTCAGATGCATGGATTCCATACAAGTGCCGTAATTTCGTGGACCGAATAGGTATAAGTACGAAACCCATAATCTTTTAAAGACCAGCCTATTTTATATCTGTAGATAATGTATAGGAATTGGTTTCAAGTAAGAATTGTAGATGTAGGTACTCGGTATCGCTGGTACTTAGTGCTTTCTGGAAATTATTTGTGTGTGCTTGTGTGTTTAGATTGATTCAAGTATTATGGATGCTGAACAAGAACCATCAAAACGGCCAAAATTGAGACCAGTATCTTCAAATGAAAAAAAAACGTTAATTTTAAATTGTTTGAGTTCGTTTCAATTTAACAACAAAAGTGCCAGTGTAGATGAGACTGATACAGAAGCATCTTATATGTTGTGCATAACCAAGTACACCATCTATAAAGTAACCAGTGAAAACAAAATTGGAGCATGAGGAAAAATTTCGATGAACCTCTACTCTATATTGAAAAATTCCAACAAAACAACATTGATATACTCGTACTATCTGAATCATGGGTTTTGGCTGATTTCGAAGATTTCACTATTTCTGGATTTAATATATATTATAATGATTCACAATTTAACCAAAATGATGGGTTTGTGGTTTTTGTGAGAAGTGAAATTTCAGCAGGGGTAATGGTTAAGAACTTAACGGAAATAAAATTAATCAAAATTAACTTTAATCTCAGTAACAATTCATATTCCATAATTGCAACATACAGACCACCCTCCCCAAATGTAGATCTTTTTTTAAAATATATAATTTCATAAAAACTCTAGCTACATCAGATTATGGTGTATTGATAGGAGACTTAAGTATTAACTTACTTGTTACTGATTTCCTACTTGTTAATACGCCTAATGGCTGCATTAGGATATTTTTCCTATATAAAGAAACCCACGAGGGAATCTCATTGGTCTTCTTCCATAATAGATCACATATTTTTGAAGATTTCCAATAAAGCCAGAATCAGAGTAAATAAACTGAGCTCCTACAACTTCAAAACAAATTTAACGGATCACTCTCCAGTTGTTTTATCTATTGCTCTCAACAGCGATAAAAAAATAATAAAAAAATAACCAAAGAATTCATAACTATAGATCATAAAAAATTGTCTACTCTATTCATTAGTGAAAATTGGCATATTACCTTTGAATCTCATGACTATATGGTTTTCAATAACAAAATAAGTGAATTTCTGCAATTGATCACCCAGGTGAAAGTAGTAAATAACAACAAATATAAATAACTCTAAACTAAAACCATGGATGACTCAAGGGCTACTGAACTCTATCCGAAGTAGAGACCTTCTGAAAAAAAAAATGAATAGACACTTCACCGAACAAAATAACCAAGAGTATAAAAATTATAGAAATGTTTTTAACAATCTAATTAGGACAACTAAACAAGAATTGAAAAAATATAAAAAAACTCTCGAAAAATATAAATGAAATAACAAGTGAAAAACGACAAAACACCTCGGACTTCATTATCATTGATGAGGAAAATCAAAAAATTACTTCGGATAAAGAAGTCGCTAATCATTTTAATAAATTCTTTAGCAGTATTGGTACAAAAATGGCAAATAAAATTGAAAAATCTTTTACTCTACCTGAGCGCTGTAACACACGTACCAAAAAATACTCGAGATGCTTTCTTCGACCTATATCAAAAAATGAATTAATACAAATTATATCGGAAATAAAAAAGTATCATCTGCATCTAGTTGACCCTTTATGTCACATTTTAAATACAATATTAAATAAGGGAACAGTTCTATCTGCTTTCAAAGAATCCGTAACCACCCCTATATTCAAATCTGGAACCAAAAAAATTATCGAACAGCTATAGACCAATAACTGTGATAAACAAATGTACAAAAATCTTTGAGAAATGTTATAAAAATAGAATCATGAATTATTGCGAAAATAACGATATCCTATCAATATCACAATTTGGATTCAGAGAGAACTGTTCCACGGAAAAAGCAGTCTTTGAATTAACGAAAACACTCCTCAACTTCTTTGAAAATAAACAGAAATTGACAACGGTATTTTTGAACTTGGCTAAAAGGCATTCGACACTGTAAACCATACCATTCTGTTGCAGATACTGGTAAGCTTTGGCATAAGAGGCCTTCCCCAGGATATAATCAAGAATTATTTAACAGACCGAACACAAATCACTAAAATCAATAATAAGTTAAGCGACCCTCTGCCGGTATCTATGGGCGTACCACAGGGGGCGGTTTTGGGTCCAATTTTCTTTTTACTGTATATCAACAGCTTGTACAACTTGAAAGACATAGAAGGAAAACTCATTTCTTATGCTGATGATACCGCTATTGTTTTTATGGGGGATAATTGGGATGAAACATATAAAAAGGCTGAACACGGACTCAAAAAAATATACAGCTGGCTTAGTGAAAGTATGCTTATCTTAAATATCGAAATAACTAAATTCATCACCTTTTAATCCACAATAAGAGATCAACCCATAAATGGAAATATTCGACTTCATGGAGCTGTCTGTAAAGATGACTCCAACTTCGCCTGTTCAACCATAAAAATAATCAAAAATATAAAGTACCAGTGATCATTGACCAACACATTCGTTGGAATGAACACATCATTCATACTACAACGAGACTGCGCTAATTAATATTTCAATTTTACCAGTTGAAAAATATCCTGAACAAAAGAAAATAAAATAATGGTGTACGATGCCTTGGCTGATCATTCGTTACTGCATTGTTGTCTGGGTTGGGACTTTCAGAACCTCCCTTCACTGCTTAGAAGTAACACAAAATACCCTACTGAAAATATTGTTTAATAAGAACAGGAGGAACGGAACTGAGCAACTCTATAATGCAATAGGCGTTTTAGATCTTAAACAGTTATATTGCTATCAATGCCTGAATGAAAAACTGTACACCCCTCCCTGAAATACACTATCATCATACCCGAAGAACGGCAGGGCAGGAAATTCCTATCCCCCTGTATAGAACCACAAGCACACAGAAATTTGTAACCTATTATAACCCTAAACTTTTCAATCTACTACCCTCTGACAATAGAAATATACAAAATAAAAATAAATTAAAAAAACAAGCCAAAATATTTGTACTATTACATTATAAGGCTGTCCTGAAACCAATTCTCGAATAATTATATACATTACTCTGCAATTTCCAATTTCTTTTCCTTTTTTGTGTTTTTCCATCCTCATAATACCAGTTTAGATAATATGAATTGAGATTATAGTTTCTCTCACTCTGTTAGAATTCAACATAAAAATGTACGATAAGAGAATGACCCACAATACAAGCTAAGCTTAGGTGGCCTCTCTTATCGAAAAAAAAAACAAATTGTAAAGTTCTAACTGAATAAAACTTACTTACTTACTTACTCACTATATTTAACAATATACTGCCATTGCAGCGATAAAAATAGTTGAAGATACTGATTTCAATACTCTGTCAAACATAGAGAAGATGCACGGTCCATCCAGAAATCGAAAGCATATGTTCGTTTATCCGCCATTCTGTTTATAATCATCCTCTAACAGAAGCCAAAGCGAAGTCAAAACCATATGCTCGTTTATCCGCCTCTCTGTTGAAATTCATCCTTTAACAGAAGCCAAAAATTATAAGCATTTCGATAATGTATCCGTACCATAGCATCATAATGATGCTATATTCTGAAAATTATGAAGATAATGTTGAACTTCCTTTCAATTTTCGTCGCACGTTGAATAATACCCTAAATGTTAACAACAGTCATTTGGGCCCATTGTTAGGTGTAAACCAGGAAGTATTCATGTCCAAATGAAATTTAAATAATGCATTGGAATTGTTACCACCAGAAGCTAAATGAGTCCTGCACAATACAAAATCGTTTTAAATGATGATGTTAATATTTCCGATATATATGTGGAGACTGTTGATTCATCCTTATTTTAAATTATACGGTTTGAGATATTATACGGTTTGAGATATGAGACGGTTAGATATTTGCAAGGAATACTCACATTTACCAAGACATATGATTATAGGGTGAAAAAATTGAACGTTGAAATGTGTAGTTCAATACAATCAGTTGCCATCTACAATTGAAGTCAAAAATGGTTTTCAAGTAGTCAACTAAAAGAAGAACAATTTAGTGGTAATTCTTCATCTCCACCTAAACTGAACTTCGCCTCTTACTCATTTCAATTGTATTTTCATACTGATGTAAGATGTATCTTGTGAGTAATTATTATTATTATTGTTATTATTATATATTCATGAATTAGGTGAAATTCCACTTATTTCATCAGTTTTTCAATTTCTAAATCCACAAAATTCCATATTTCAATATTCACATATCTGTAACGCAACTAAGTGACCCTTCTATCGATCATAGCATAAAATAAAATCCATACTTTTGGAGGAAAAATCAAATACTTGCCGGATTCACGAGTTTTTTTATAATCGTATTTATTTATTTATTTTTATCATGAAAGTTACACAATAAAAAATTAAAAATGATAATAGTCCGTAAGACAAAGGTATGGAGTAATAAACCGCTCTTATTAGGTAATCGATTACATAGACGTACCGTAATTTCTTGGACCGGTTAGCTATAAGTACGAAACTCATAATCTGTTGTAGACCAGCCCCTTTTATAACTGTAGGTCTGATAGAAGGGTATAAGAACTGGTTACAAGCAAGAATTGTAGTAGTAGGTTCTCGGTATAGCTGGTATATAGTGCTTTATGGAAATAATTTGTATGTGCTTCTATGTTTAGCTTGTGTATATAAAATAAGATTCAAGGATTATGGATGCTGAATAAGGATCATCAAACGGCCAAAATTGGAACCATTATCTTTAAATGAAAAACATCAATTTCAAACTGTTTGAGTTCGTTGCAAAATAACAACAAAAATGCCAGTTCAGATGAGACTGCTACAAATGCATCTTCTATGTTGTACATAGCGAAGTCTATACCATCTATAAATCAACCAAAAACATGTCCCGGGCGACCACAGATCACGATAGAAGAATCGTCAAAGCAGGAGTTCAGGCGTAAAGTTTCACCTAAAAAGTGAATTTCCTACACTGGATAAAATTATGTCTGCAGTTCAAGCTGATCCGGATTATCCAACTTTATCTCATATGACATTATCAAAAACTGTAAAGCAAGTCGGATATATATACCAAACATAAGAGACAATCTGTATTGATAGAAAAACCAGATATGGCGATGTGGAGGAGAGACCATATTAACGCAATATGAAACATTCCCGATACGATGATCGAAGCAGTTAATAGAGAGATATTGCAGTACCAAATAATGTCAGTCGGTAATAATGTCGTAAATGTTGAATTTGAATTATTTTAGTGCATTGATCCATTCATCTTATTGTTTATTAATTCGTCCACGATATAGAAGTTCATTGTCATATGTGACCGACATTGAAATTAGCGAAGTCGCGTGACGAGCTAAAATCGTTGACCGAATGAACAAAACATATTTCCTTATATAAATACAAAAGGAATAGATTGAGGAAATAGTTAGTAATAGACTCCCATAGAGGAGAGAGCCCTGACGCTCAGTTAGCTTCACAGGCTAGGCCCTTCTGGCCTTAGCTGGAAGTATTGGTTTAGTGACAGTTTTAGGTAAGAGTTGTTTTAAGTATTTTATCATTGAGTATCCCGTATTTCAAATGTATATTTGTCTTTCCTCCCGTATCCCAGTTGTTATTTAATAAATGTTTATGCACTGTTGCTACTCCTTGATTTACTATAGCTACCATCTGTAGCTACACCCCAAGTCGCTTTTAGTATGAGGGAAACAACCCCTTATACGGCTCAGGATGCTACCCTAGTAGCCCTAGTCTGAGGACTATGGTGGAGGCGCCTAGCTGGTTCCGAGGGTTAATTCTTCATAATTAACCCTCCCCATCCCTTATTACGCCAACCATAGTCTAGGGACTATGGTGGAGGCGCAGTGCTCGTCCTGGGGGGTTGATTCTTCATAATTAACCCCTTCCACCCCCATAATTACTCCACTCATAGTCCAGGACTATGGTGGAGACGCCTTGCTCGTCCCGGAGGGTTAATTCTCCATAATTAACCCCATTCTGCCCCGTTTTACCCCAACCATAGCCTAAGGACTATGGTGAATGGGCTTTGCTCGTCCTGGAGGTTGATTAGTCTTAATTAACCCTATTCAGAATTGTGTATTAGATGTCTCACGGTATCTTCCTCTCAGCCAGGAAAATATAAATGTGAACATAGGAAGTAGTGAATTTTGAGTAATATTTTTTTTTATAGAGCAAACATTTTTTTCCCAATAGTGTACAAGTACAGTATAGAAGTTCACTAGCTATTTTCGTGAATATTTGGTAGAAATATTCAAAACGAATTTGAGTTAGGCCTAATTTTAGTTAGACTGTTATAGAAATGAGCAAAATTTTGCTACTTTTATGAATTTTTCCTGCCACAGGAATTTTATACCGAATTGAGGAAAAGGTATACAATTCGGAAAAACTCAAATTGACTCTTATAGGCTGTCCCTACTCAGACGTAATGTTATTGCTTAGTGATCTCATGTTTTATATATTTAATGGAAGGTTTCGAATAATTTTAATAGTTTTTTTGGGATTTGTAGACAAAGTACAGTGTGTTGTACGAGACCTTGCACATACATCCCGGAGAAGGATGCAAATGAACACAGTTCATCTTCAGTGCAAAGAGGGAAATGTACCTACTATAACCGCTGGAAATAATTATTTTGTTGTTAATAATAGAAAATGTTTTTTTTTTATTTAGTAGGAACCGTCGATAACAACAAGGGCCAAGAGGTACACGATGAATATGAAAAATATTGCAAGTATAAGAAAACTAAATAATGTGAATGAAAGAATGCAAAAAAGATAGGCAAGATGATTGTTTGAATGAATATGAGAAAGTAATGTGGAAAGTTGAATAAATGTGCGAATATTGATGTCAAAAATACCTTCATGAGAAATATATGTCACTGTGTAAAAATGCGAGTTGTATTGAGAAAACTGTGGAGAAAAATGTAGATGAATGCCCGAATGAAAGGGCATGTTGTGAAATGTTGAGTAAGAATGAAATATGGAAGCTGCATATTTTCCTGGAATTTTTTTGAGTCTTCCTTGAAAGTTTTGAGGATGAGGAGTTTGCCTCGATTGTTGTGCATTATGGTTTTGAGTGACAGTAGTTATATGAAAGGGTTGAAGGTATTTTTGAAACACACTTAATGTGAAGAATTTTTTTTTTGACAAGAAAATGGTCATATTTTTTAATTGAATTTTGAATTGCTTCACTTGTAAATGACATTGTGATATTTTTGATTTTTTTGAAAAACATGTTCTGCTTTGCATGCTCTTGGAATTATGCTCATGACGTTTTCGAAATATCTGGTGCAACTGGTGTATGATCGACTTTTCAATGAAATATCGTGATATGAGAATATTTATAAGGTAATAGGTTACCTATGTCTATAACGGAGTTATAGAAGAATTGAATGACGGCAGGAAGAGGCTGTTGTAAAGGAGTTTGCAGGAGAGACGTGGGAGAAAATCCTCAAAGTGGGATTGAGCGTCTATATGCAGTATTTTACTCTTGAAGTGTTGCCAAGAGTTTTGATATTTTTTGGTAAATGGTATATAGTGATATACATGCTCTTGATGGGTTTCCAAGAGAATCATTGGTGAATGATGTTGTTTTTTCTCGATGTGTTGCCGAGAAAATAGGTGAATTGCGATAATGTGAGATGTCGATGTATGAGAGAAACAGTTGCACGGAGAAAGGTTTTTGGATGAATGAGTCATGAGGAATTGTAAAGAGTGTGAATACGAAATTTAAAGTATGTACTTGAACTGCAAAACAGAACATTGAAGAGATGAAAATTATGTTGTCATAAAGGTGATTAAGAGCTTTAAATTACTAATTTGAAATTTGTGATATAATGTGATTGAAGATTTGTATGACTGTCCTAACCAAATTGATGGCATACCAGTGTTACACTCAAGATGGTGATCAGGAGGCGTGAACTGATATCTAACATTCACAAATTGATAAATTGTAATTTGGCCATCCCCATTACCTCGAATGATATTTTTTTTGAATCATATGAAAACAATTGCTCATTTACAAGATTGCAACAGTAAATAATGAAATGGGTCAAAACAAACAATTGTGTTTTGATTAATATTCCCAAATTGATAAATAATACTTTGGTTGGTTGGTTGGTTGATTTTTTTTTTGTTGAATTCCTTAAAACTCCCATTGTCGGTATCCTATAAATATATTCGGAATTTGATCGAAAAATGCAATACTGAAAATATTGAATGAAATGTGATGACCAATTGTGTTTTGAAAACAAAGTCGAGTAATACGTTTGCGATTCAGCGTTTTATATGGCCAGTAAATAGTTAATTGATTTGTCGTAAGAAACATTCGACGGTTTCCTTTTGTTATTAATGTGAAATATTTGTTAATAATTCGAAATGAATTATGAGAATAATTGATCGTGAGTGTTTTGAAAACAATAAACTGTTTGATTACAAATTTTCGACTGATAGTTTTTGGCAATAAAGCGGTTTTATATGGCTCAAGTTTATGGAGATATTCATTCGATAAGAAATATTTGACGGGTCATTTTTATCTCAAGATTGGAAAAAAAAAATTGTTTCATTTAAATTGAAGTTTGAAAATTATTGGTCAGATAGAATATAATATTTTATATTGAATTTTCTTTTGAGTAGAATTATTAAGGATTAACCTGTAACAAAAAAAAAATTGAATTTTTCTATTAGTCATAGAAGTTGAAAAAAAAACTAATCGTAATAAATATAATTATAAAAAAAAAAATGGGAAATAGTAATAGTTGTAATGGTTTATATTTTGATTAGTTATTTGATATAGTTATGTATTTATTTGCATCTTGTTTTGTTTCTCGGTTATGGTACACACACAATCCTGGAGAGAAGAGATCAGGACAACCGAGTACCCAGTCTGGCATTTCGAGAATAGAATTTGGACACCCAACATAGCTGGCAATAACTGAAATCGAGAAGAGAAGCTGCGATATTCAAAATGGTTCAAAAAGGGTTGGAACACTGGACGAACTGAGTAATCCAGATGTTTCCTTCCCCAGAAGTGGAATGAGGATTCTGAACGTCCGGAGTCCGGTGAGAATTCCAGGAAGTATCGGGAATGAAAGGTTTCGAAGGTCGGCAGCAAATCAAGATGGAGACGCTGTACAAAGGAGTGAAGCACTGGACGAACTGAGTAATCCAGATGCTTCCTCCTGAAGTCATAAATGGAGGATGGAGAAACGTGAGTTTGTCAAGGATTCCAGAAGATTATCCAGGTCGAAAACTTCCAAGCCGACTCAGCTTCCTGAACCAGTGGTGCCCAGAAGAGACACCAGACATTTGCCGTTGATATTCCTGAAACTGCCCCGAAGGATGTTCCAGATGCTGTGATTCCGAATACTTGCAGTCCCAGAATGTGGTAGCGCAGGTAACGCCTACCGTAGCTGCCAGTCCCGCCACTGAATACGTGTCGATAGCCAGTACCCAGGGTGCCAAACGATGCAGTCCCGTTCAATTTCGAGCTGTTTTACCGGATACGGAATACTGTAGAAATGCCAGAGCTAAGGAACTTATGGTATCAACAGGACCAGATCCCGCCGCGGTGTGTGTACCACGTAATAGGATCCAGAAAAATATATTTTTTGTAATTATTTCAATATTATTAGAATAGGGCACTTGTTTTGTATAAAGGTTTCGTAGGGTCGTGTGTGTTGAAATTAGCGAAGTCGCGTGACGAGCTAAAATCGTTGACCGAATGAACAAAACATATTTCCTTATATAAATACAGAAGGAATAGATTGAGGAAATAGTTAGTAATAGACTCCCATAGAGGAGAGAGCCCTGACGCTCAGTTAGCTTCACAGGCTAGGCCCTTCTGGCCTTAGCTGGAAGTATTGGTTTAGTGATAGTTTTAGGTAAGAGTTGTTTTAAGTATTTTATCATTGAGTATCCCGTATTTCAAATGTATATTTGTCTTTCCTCCCGTATCCCAGTTGTTATTTAATAAATGTTTATGCACTGTTGCTACTCCTTGATTTACTATAGCTACCATCTGTAGCTACACCCCAAGTCGCTTTTAGTATAAGGGAAACAACCCCTTATACGGCTCAGGATGCTACCCTATAGAGCCCTATTCGCGACAATAAAGTCGACGTTATTTTGACATATACGCACGCGCAATGTGGGTCTGGAATAAGGACAACTTTATTAAAATACTGCCTGCCTTTATTAGTGGACGTTTTAAGGCGAGGATTGATATTCCTTTATTTCCACTTTGGGTGAGATGGTAAAATGAAAAAATCACTTTAAGTAAAATGAATCCCAACTCGATATTTCTGTATGCAATAAGTGAACAGAAAATAATTCTAGCTGCAAACTGAAAACAAAATGAGCAGTGGTATAGATAATATAACACCAAACTTTGAAAAATGTGTATCCCCTCCTTATTACCAGTTCTATGCCACATTTTCAATGATTGCATGATATCCGGTACCTATCCAGATCCAATAAAGTTTACTCTAGTTATATCCCTGTACAAAAATGGTAAACAAAATCACATGACTAACTAGAGATCTATAGTTAATTTATTATGAACATTTTTCAAGTTAAGTATTTGAAGTGATGATATCAATAAGAATTGAGAATTTCCTCAAGGCACAGGGTTTGCTCAATGATCTCCAGCATGGCTCTCTTAAAAGAAAAGTACTGAAATGGCATTGTTCGAATTTATAGATGACATCAAGAGGGCGTATCACCGGAAAGTGTGCTGGGTCCTTTACTTTCCATTAAATGACGATTCCTTAGACATTTCTAAACAATTGAGTACTACAGTTGTGAGTTGTGCAGATGACTTCAATATTATTTTATTCGTTAACAGACACCTTACTCTGAAGAACGCCATTTTAAACAACATTTCTACAGTATCTACATATTTTAGTATTAACAAGGAATCTAGGATGAAATCCCTTCAACAGAAATCTCTCCGGAAAAAATCTCTTAGAAAAATATCCTCTGGAAAAAATCCCCCTTAGAAAAAATTCTCTGTGGAAAAATTCTCCCCGGAAAAAAAGACTTTGGAAAAAATTGGTTATATTCAATTTTCCTCTAAATCTTTGTGTTTGAGAGAATCTTTTTAAATGGATAACTAAAATTTTGGGGAATTTCTGAATCAATAGAGACTTTGTGCATTTCCTCTTTCTTTTGCAGTTCAAACATGTCGGTTTCTCATCACCATCCATTGTTTTTTCCCTAGTGAATGAATCTAAACATTGCGAGAGTCTAAGTTGGCCTGTTCTTTTTGATATCGGAAGAGAAAGGTCCCAGAATGTATCGAAAGTGACTGAACAGTGACCGCAATGTGTACATTTCAATGTTGATTTCAGCTGTCCAACAAAGTTATCTACTAACTTGGAGTTGTCCATTCCCAAGTATCTAGACCATGACTCTCTGGACTCATCACAAGTGTTAAATTTAGGGACAATCTCGGCCGAAATGAAGTTGGGCTTATCCGATATTGCATTCACGTCTTCGTGTAGTCCCTCCAGTAGATATCGTAAAAACTCCTGGGCATCTTGTTGTTCATAACTGAAGAAACGTGGTGCAAATCTTTGGATTTCACTTTTCAAAGAGACTGTATTAACAACTCGATCCGACGAATCTTCTGACCACAGTTCCTTTATCACTTCCGCAAATGCTTTGATCAAAGCTCCCTTCACTTTTGATAATTTGGTGTTAATATCTCTTGTATAAGCATCCTTCTTCAGATATTCCAGCAACCATTCAGTATTCGACAAACACTGGATAACACTGTTCATATAGCAAGTGTTACCAATATTTTTCAATCCATTCAGGCCGAGTGTTTTGGTAGTACTATGTACCACAGGCCTATTCTCGCTGTTTAAACCACAAGCATTTTCTTCTGAGTGGTCTGTAATGAAGTGGTTGTCTCTGTTACTGTGGCGTGATAACGAACCTGAGTTAAGGTTGCTGGACATAATTTGTTCATAACATGTGAGTTTTGGAGTAGTCAATGAATCTTCTTGTAGTACATTATCCAAATCGTTCTCAAATTGTTTGAAATTTTCTTTGTCGGTGGAACTGAATGCAAATGAACTTACAATCGGGCTGCTGCATATAGATTTTGATGAAGACATAATAGAATTAGTGATTTTTGAAGAAGGTGAATATGAATATTGGGGATAAATGAATATTTCATCTAGGCGTTTTGAGGTAGGAATAGTACCTAGAACAGATGCAGAACTTCCCCTTTGTAACACAATACTGATTCTTCGAATCAAAAATTTTGTCGCTCTGGAATCATCTGATATTCCTGAAATTTTTTTCCCAATTTGATTTATCAAGTCTGAAGCGTAAGAACCAAAAACTCCGTAAGTTTCGATAGCTACTGGAAAAAATAGATAGTAGTCCTTCAAAGTGGAATATTTTTTAATCTTTGCTTTTTCCGCGTAATCTGCAGCTCCACCTGATGCTTTGGAAGTCGTCATGATGTGTGATAAAGCAACAGTGTCCACGCAGGTAAAATCCCACACTAAAGGTTTTCCATGACTCCAAGGAATAAGAGACATTCCATCTGGACGTTTTTCATCATCGCGGCTAATTCCCAGAGGTTCCAGAACAGAAGGAATTTCAGCTGTTGATAAAGCACGTTTTATTAGATCATTAATGGCAGCATGCCTAGAGAATCGTCCAGAACCATATAAACTTGCAACTCAGACCATGGGTACCTTTTTCATCGACGATAGAGCCGCGTCTACACTTATGAGAAACACATATTCTGTATCCCAAACGGAGCCCAACCGAAATTCGGAATGTTTCGTTATCCAATAATAATCCAAGAGAAGAAACTGGAAGCGCATTAAGCCATGCACCAGACTCTTTGTAGTTACTGCTTTCACACGAGCCATTTCAAATTTAGAATTTGCAGCCGAGTCAAAGAGTTGCTTGGATAACATATGATTTAAAGGAAGATCCCAGGCTTTCTGAATATTTTTATTTTCGGGAACAGATATCTTCATCTTTGAGCACCACATACTTTCACACTCCATGCAGAACGAATCGAGAATGTTTGTGAAATAATTTGGTAACACTGAAACTATTAAGTTAAGTAAGTAAGTATTATAAGAAGAGAGAAAAGCTGGAAGAGCAAGACATGATGCTTGGCGGATTCCCAAACCACCAAAGTTAACAGGAAGTGTCGCCTGAAGCCATTTGACATTGTCGAAGTTATTGTTAGTTATTTTTTCCAAAATCATCCGCAAAACTAAATCGAAGTGTGTCAATTCATGTTCACAACGCCAAGTCGGACTGCATCTCAAAGTGTATAATAGTTTTGGAATTGTAAGACAGTTTTTGAGGAGAAAATATGCAATATGTGTTGGAATACTATCGAAGCGGGATGACATCAAGCTCAAAGAATCCGTTTTCTCAATGATACATCGGGATAAAGATTCTACAGATAATGGTGTACCAAGCAATGTCCATTTCGATCTATCCATAATTTCAATACCAGGAGCACAAATGGTGAATTTTTCAATGATATTTCTTTGAGTTTTTTACTCCATAATTAAATGAACTCGAGTGGGGTTCTAACAACTTTATTTTCCAGCAACACAAACATAAACTTAAACTGTGATCTGCTCATTTCTCGAACAACCCGGAGAGAGAGTTCACTAGCCAGCGTTCCCGCCTATTTCTCCCTACTCCTGATGAATATTCGAGATCATAACAGTCATACCACCATAACTATTACCAACTCACTTTGAGGCGCGAAATTCAAAAATAGGCTACTACAAATCGGCCTCTCCTGACATAATGATCGTCCTCGATCTCATAATAGTTCATAATTAACATAAACCTTAAATTATTACATAAAGTCACATAAATTCTCATAAAGGGTTGACATTTCATAAATCATTCAACATAAGTTACGTTACACATCTAAAACTCATATCACAAAATGGTACAAAAATCATAGTCATACAGATAACGTAATCTAGTCTATATTATTTTCTAGTAATGTGATCCCAGTATGTAATAAATATGATTAACAGTAATATAAAATATGCAAATGTTTAAAACGTAATAGAAAATGGGCTAAATATGGCGTCGATTTGACTTTTATGTTTGTCATGATGACAGTACGCTGTAGCAGAATGACAGATGAGTGCATTAAAGACTTTATTGTACTCAGTGCAATAAAGAACCAGGTTTTCTACTGAATACAGTATTTGTTTTTTGCATGAACGTAGAAAAAAAGGATTTATGACAAGTTATTTTTAAACAGACTGCATAATTGTAAAAACTGTTCCCAAAAATATCATACCATTCTGGAATATGCTCAGCTCGGAAAAGATAGATTATCTTTTTCAACAAGTACAAAACAGTTCGGAATCTATACAGGAGACAAACTAAATAAATTGTGAGATACAATCTGGAAAATTTGCAAAAAAAACAGCAAGAGTTTTGAAAAGTCACTGGACTGTTTACTCTTTTCTGAAATGTGGAATATTAAATTGGGGAGGGAGTACTCAACAACAACGTATTCTGATCATGCAAAAAATGTGAATACCATATTGAATTGGAAATGTACAGATTCTTGTCGTGGTACCTCCAGATGTAATGAAATGCTTACGGTAAATGCTATTTGTATATGTGTTCGTGTAGGTACTTTTTGTGTATGTTAATTCAGCAAATTCTGAAGAAAACACGCACAGGCATAAGTATTCTACCAGACAGAAGTCCAATTTTATTGTTTCTAAGCATGGACTGGACAATATATCAAACTTTATAACAAATTACGCCTGGTCATTAAAGAAGGTCGCTCAAGACAAATTAAAAAGAAAAATGTTTTGATCTGTGTGTGATTGAGCCATATTCATTACAATAATTCGTGGAGAATTAACTGTATTTATGCTGAATACAATGTTTAATCCTACACCAATGACTGTGATACAAGTATTTATACATATCCAACGTAGGCGAACCATGACTTACATTGAGAAAAAACTTTAATGATCATTATTAAAACTTTAGTGTTGGCAATCAAAAAAAGCACCTGTATTTGGGACTGGGTCTCACTTTAATTGCCACTAGGAAAAAAAGACCCAGACAGTGTATACTTGACATTATCAAACTGAAATTCAAGTATAACGAAAGTGCTGCCTACTATCAAATGAAGTACTTATAGTAATAACACAAAGATTTTGCCCTAAATATATATTGTAATTGTTGTTATTGTCGGTTTTATTTGATATAAGAAAAAAGATATTTGTCATTATCAAAGTATATACTTGGTATTGGTCGTAGACAGATATACCGAACGCGTCTATACTCGAATTTATTGCTTGTGAATATTGTGAACTGTATGATGGAATTCCCGAAATTACTGGAAACTTTTATCAAGAAAGTTATATCATAGTTTACGCTTACTATAATTTATGCACATAAAATATTTCTTATTTATTTATTTATTTATTTATATGCTTACAGACCGCGAAGGTCTCATTACAAGGATAAATAAATTAACAAATCATTTATAATACAATAGTAAATCTTAGAAGGTATTAAGTGTGTGCATGCTAACTGTTACCTGTACACATATATTGGGGTTGAATTACACAGAGAGATGTATGAGACGATGCAAAACTGATGTGCGAAATACATTTTGCGACACTGTCCAGTCTAGTTCCATCAATGTATTGAATTCATTTGCTAATCGCAACATATGGCCACAAGCGGAGGCCTGGTAGTGAACATAAGAGGTATATTGAACATTGGAAAAAATCGATTTCTTCTTGAGGGTACGTTGAATCTTACTAGAAATAGAATTTCCGGTGAGTTAATTTTGTTGTTGATCAATTTATGCAAAAAGGTTAACACTGTGAGAGTTCGTCTATTTTCTAACGAATGTATTTTGAATTAATTTCTCAGTTGGTGCGTTCTTACAGTTTTATAGTCAGCTCGTTTATTGTATTTCTTAATGTAAATGAATCTCAGAACTTATACTACGAAAGTCAACTATATATTATGTTTCTCCATGTGAAATATCTCATTTCCAGTATAAAATATCAATATTATAAGTACAAGAGAATTCAAATTTTCACTTTTACTTATAATATCAGCATTTTGTACTTTTTTCTAATGTTATAACATCTTCATATCATACAATACAATACATATAATTGAAATGAGATAATCCATATAAAAAACATACTGTATTATTAACTACTATACTGCAAGAAATGTTTTATTTGCATAAATGATCCCAAACGTAGATAAAAAATTTCCTGATAAAATAATGTATACCCACATTGGAAACTATCGAAAAATGTTGATAATTCCCAAACTTTCAGTAATTTCGAGAATTTTGTTCACAATATTCACAAGTGATATATGCGAGTAAAGACGCACCGTTCGGTCTATATACGACGCAATCATACATTTCACACTCTGATCGAACACTGATACTGATGGTCGTAACTGTTCTGATATAGCAAAATACAAGACTTGGTCGCGAATCGTTGCTATTGGCCATTGATGATGCATTTGCGCTTGCCTGTGATCTTTTTAATAACTCTGATGTTTATGAAAATACCAAAGAGTATTTGCAACTAACACTATGTGTGCTTGTGGCTTGTGACTATGAATAACACTTCAATTATATATCTTTAGTTTTGATAAGGAGCAAGTTATTTGTACTTAGTGCTACCGTAGAATGAAGTATGGAAACTTTGTTAATGGTAATTACCGCATTGTCAGTGTACTTTTTTTATTTCCAGCAAATGCTGCACTCTAGCGCTCGTAAGTGAAAAACTTCTTGCTATTATCAAATTAGTGTCAAGTGCACTAGTGCATTTGGACCGTTTTTCTCGGTGTACAGTGGAGGTGAGATTAAAATGGGTAGTGAATATTTGGTGGAGTTCGACAGTAAGTTTTTTCTTTACCCAGATTTATACACGCAAAAAAATGGTCCAAGTAAAACGTTTTTCTGACTTTATTTCGATTGTGGTTAGAAAATTAATACCTATATTAAAAAAAAATACCTTTTGTCTCTAAAAAAATGAGTATTCTGAACGCATGAACTTGTAGCTATAATATTGTTAACATACAGCAAGTGCTTTGAACATTAGATAATTCACTTTGTATAATGTCAGGTCAATATTTTACTAGCGCTGGAAAAGTGTATATTCATATTTATCTACTTTGTGTTTCTGAAAAGTATATCATAACAACAGAGACTCGTGTTACTGGCATAATACAACAGTTTATTTGCAATAGAGCTAGGTGTTTCTACGATAATGAAACTGTTCACCTACTTGTTGATATGCGACCAGTTCGGGATCAATCGGTAGTAACCGTTGCACTGATCATCAACGTTTTCGCAAAACTGGCCCCATTCCAATTCCAGCATTTGAGTTAGTAGTTGTATGTGGGCGTGTTACTTCGGGTGCCGGAATTATACTATTATTACTATTGTGAGTTGTGTGAATAGTGTTAGTTTGATTTATGTATTTTACTTGTTGGTATGTAGAATGTGGATTTTTACCTAACATTTCTAGAATATTGACATTTTATGTATGATAGAATCAGGATAATTTTTCCAAAAAACTGAACAAGAGTTATTAAAAATGTACTTATTTTTATTTCATTTCTTCATTAAGCATCTTTTATTAACAATTTTCAGAATGTTCTAATTCTACATCATGTTATGCATAACTTGGGTTTGTTATGATCATAATGAGGAAAGACATTAGCATTAGCATTCATACTGATGAATACAAACAGATTCAACAAAGTTTCGAAATTTTTAATTAAGAAACAGGCTGTACTGGGTGATCCAGTAAGGGCATGGCCAGAGGCGATGATTTGTTTAAAGAACCGTCAAAATGTTTTATACATCTTTCCACATGAACTTATAGTTCACGAAAAAATGTTGTCATGGAACTGCAATCTCTTTTTCCAGTTTTTCTTGAGTAGTGTATTTTGCTAGCCTGTATATGCCATGCAAGTACGTTTTTTCATAGTTGTTAAAACTGAGTCATTGCTACCTTGTTGCAACAGAAACTTTCATATCACTTCAAATTCAAGAATGAAACGAATGTGTTGAAAATAAGGCTTTATAAAGAACAAATGATCCTTCTTTGAAGAACTAATAACTCTAAACTGAGGGCAAGTGGATATTTTATTTGAGTCCGTTGTATCCTGATACCAAAGATGTATAGTAGCAACTAATATATTCTTTAGTAGATTTAAGTATATTAGTTATTTGAGAGTAAATCATTCTTCATCAATGGTAAATTTATTTGTCACTAGTAGTTATCAAACTGAGCACCTACTGCAAATAAAACGTAGATTAAGGCTTATAAAATAAAAAGTTTGCTTCTAGTAAAGAGTATATAATATCGTTTGGTTACATTGCGTTCCTGAAATTACGTCAATAACAGCAAGTGATCAAATTCAGGAATCTAATTTTTCTAATGGCTAATAAAGCGTGTACTTGTCCCATATAGTATGCAAATTTTCACTTGGTGGTATGCAAATTTTACTTGCTACTATTAAATTTTTTTTCCGTGTACATAATTACCAAAACTGTTATTACTAAACACCCGTACATCAACTGCTGATAAGGAAAAAGTAGATCAAATCTTTCAATTCAAACAGTTGACAAACTCAAGTCGTAAAAAATAAAATAATTCACGAGACATAATATACAATAAAATTTAAATGTCTCTTAATATAAGCAGAAATAACACCTAATGAAAGTCATTACAATAATATTATTATTGTAATGACTTTCATTAGGTGTTATTCCTGCTTATATTAAGAGACATTTAAATTTTATTGTATATTATGTCTCGTGAATTATTTTATTTTTTACGACTTGAGTTTGTCAACTGTTTGAATTGAAAGATTTGATCTACTTTTTCCTTATCAGCAGTTGATGTACGGGTGTTTAATAATAACAGTTTTGGTAATTTTCCATCCACCATTTTCACAAAGTGCTAATGATCACGCCAAAAACATAATGAATCTATTGTCACTGGAACCCTTCTAAATCCGCCACTGGATCCCATCCTCCACATTATACGCTTGCATACATAATAATGCATACAGTAATTTGCGTATGGGAAAAATAAGAATCTATCCATATTGGAACTGCACGACTGTCAATATTAAAAGAGCTCCACCTACTAAATATACCCTTTTGATTGGTAAAAGAATTGCCCTCACAGTGTACTTGGGTACTCTACTTACTCAAATAAAGGGTATATGCCTATTATGTTGTACACCCTTGCATGGGAACAGTCACATGACAGATGTGAACCCCACTTGACATATATGCATGCACGCTGCCTTGTAGTTTCGGCCATACGCGTCTCCTCCTGTCCTCTCTAAACAATCGACGTACAGGACATTACTCTCGAAACGCCATTTTCATTTTCAATAATAAAGATGTTGGTTTAGTTTGGATGGAGCATGGCTCTTAATGAAATTTTCGAGTGTTCCGACGAAGAAAAAAATTCAATGTTAATATCAAGCGAACATGACAGGGTCACAATGGACTGAAATTGGTATTGGGTGTGCTGGGTTTTAATTGCCAAGGTCAGTATTTAAATAATTGTAGAATTGAATCAGCCTTGTGATCATTCACTTGAACATTTCGGTGTCTTCTTCTGACACGAAATGTCCCAGTCATTTAGGTGAGAAAAGCCCACTATAGCCACTAGAGATCGAATAAAAACTTTGTATACGAAAATATTATTCCAACAATGAGAGGGAAACAATGCACTTGACTACTGATAGAGTTATGAATGCTAAATTTTCTTGTGGAATTTTTTGAATTAAATCAAGCCATATTTCTTGAACTCCAACGTTTCGTAAAATTAATTTCAACGTCTTCAAGGCAATGTGAGATAAAGAAAAAATGTTTCAAACGATCTCTCACTTCTTAAGCAAAACCTTCTTGTGTCAAACTGAACAAAATTGTATTATCTTGTTCACCTACGCTTACCATACAAAAATTACCATGAGCAGAAACATGTTTTAGGGATATAGGATGTGTTGATTTAATTTTCAGACCAGCAATGTCTGATTTTTAACGCGGGTAATATCACAGAATAATTTAATTTTTTAGGTGAGAAAAGCCCACTATAGACACTACAGATCGAACAAAAACTTTGTTTTCGTACGAAAATATTATTCAACAATGAGAGCGAAACAATGCACTTGACTACTGATAGATATGAGTCATGAATGCTAAATTTTCTTGTGGAATTTTTTTAATGAAATCAAGCCATATTTCTTGAATGCCAACGTTTCGTAAAATTAATTTCAACGTCTTCAAGGCACTGTGAGATAAAGAAAAAATGTTTCAAAGGATCTCTCACACTTCTTAAGCAAAACCTTCTAGTGTCAGACTGAAAAAAAAATTATTATGTTGTTCACCTAGGCTTACTAAACAAAAATTACCATGAGCACAAATATGTTTGCGTAGTTTTAGGGATATGTGATGTGTTGATTTAATTTTCAGACAAGCAGTGTCTGATTTTTAATGCGGGTAATATCACAGAATTATTTAATTTTTTTTGGTGAGAAAAGCCCACTATAGACACTAGAGATTAAATAAAAACTATGTATACCTACGAAAATATTATTCCAACAACGAGAACGAAACAATGCACTTGACTATTGATAGATATGAGTTATGAATGCTAAATTTTCTTGTGGAATTTTTTGAATTATATCAAGCCATATTTCTTGAACGCCAACGTTTCGTAAAATTAATTTCAACGTCTTCAAGGCACTGTGAGATAAAGAAACAAATGTTTCAAAGGATCTCTCACATACTTCTTCAGCAAAACCTTCTTGTGTCAAACTGAACAAAATTTTATTATGTTGTTCACCTAGGCTTACTAAACAAAAATTACTATGAGCACAAACATGTTTGAGTAGTTTTAGGGATATAGGATGTGTTGATTTAATTTTCAAACCAGCAATGTCTGATTTTTAATGCGGGTAATATCACAGAATAATTTCATTTTTTAGGTGAGAAAAGCCCACTATAGACACTAGAGATCAAATAAAAACTATGTATACCTACGAAAATATTATTCCAACAACGAGAACGAAACAATGCACTTGACTACTGATATATATGAGTTATGAATGCTAAATTTTCTTGTGGAATTTTTTTAATTAAAGCAAGGCATATTTCTTGGAAGCCAACGTTTCGTCAAATTAATTTCAACGTTTTCAGGGCACTGTAAGATAAAGAAAAGGTAATATTTTAAATGATCTCTCATACTTTTTAAGCAAAATCTACTTGTGTCAAACTGAACAAAATTGTATTATGTTGTTTACCTAGGCCTACTTAACAAAAATTACCATGGGCACAAACATGTCTGCATAGTTTTAAGGAGACAGGGTGTGTTGATTTCATTTTCAGACCAGCATTGTCTGATTTTTAATACGGGTAATATCGCAGAATTATCAGAGTTTTTCATTCACAGCATAGTGCCAAACTTGTACTGGACAACAATATCTATTTTAAGTATTTTTTAAATAATGTTCAAAGTAAATCATTACTTCTTAGTTAGACAAAATGAAATTTATCACAGCTAGCTTCTTGTGAGAATTGCAGTTGATATTTTCAATAAGATGATCCAAACCGAAATATAAATGTTCTTTTTGAATATACAGAGAGAATTGAAACGAAATGTCTCAGTCGTTTAGGTAAGAAAAGCCCGCTATAGACACTAGAGATGACATAAAAACTTTGTATACCTACGAAAATATCATTCCAACAAGAAGTGGGAAACAATCCATTTGACTTCTGATAGATATAAGTTATAAAGTCTACATTTTCTTGTGGAATTTTTTTAATCAAAGCAAGCCATGTTTCTTGAAAGCCAACTTTTTGTCAAATTAATTTCAACGTCTTCAGGGTACTGTAAGATAAAGAAAAGGTAATGTGACAAAGGATCTGTCAAACTCCTTAAGCAAAATCTTCTTGTGTCAAACTGAACAAAATTGTTGTCCATTAAGGCCTACTGAACAAAAATTACCATGGACAAACATGTCTGCATAGTTTTTAGGATACAGGGTGTGTTGATTTCATTTTCAGACCAGCATTGTCTGATTTTCAATGAGGGTTATATCACAGAATTATCAGAGTTTTTATTCACAGAATAGTGCCAAACTTGTACTGGACAACAATATCTATTTTAAGGATTTTTTTAAATAATGTAGGTACAAAGTAAATTATTACTTTCTTCACAGCTAGATTCGTGTGAGAATTGCAGTTGATATTTTTATTAAGATGATCCAAACCCAAAAAATATGTTCTTTCTGCATATACAGAGATAATTAAAAGTAAAAGTATCACCATTTATTTTATTTGCTTCGGAACACCAATGAACTTTATGCGAATATGTCAAAACCCAACGCAATTGCAAAGAGGTGAACGTTTTACTGATTTGTAAGTTATCATGGAAATTTCTTCATTTCGTAGTAATTTTTCGTTAAAGTTTTTGAAGCTGGGTTTTTCAGTAATTTCTCAGTTTGTATCAATTCAAATATATCGAATTATAGAAATGAAATAAAGAAAGAAACAAAGAAAATTGGAAATAAACATTAATTCAATCAAACACCATAATATAGATTTGTATTGAACGTGCCCACTTTGTGAACTTCATATACATCGGAAAAATATTCAGAACAATTGTACAGATTTGCAACCTTTTACGTTGACCGGAACATGTTTATTTATTAATTTTTTTAATTGGTAGTAATTTTTTGATCAAGGTGGTCTCGGAATAATCACAAAACTTTGTTGCAAATTTTGAATCTATTCTGATGCATTCACAAATTTGCAACCATGTACACGATCCGGAACTACATGTAATTTGGAAAAATATATTTTTTTTAAATCTTATATTTTCGTTAATTTGGACTCAATTTCTCTCACACTATTCTGAAAATGTTGACTATCATATATGAAAGTTTTGTCAATTTTTTGTGATGCGTTTCTAAGATATGCCTCTTTGAAGATTGTAAATAATCTATAGAAAATAAATGTAGCGCACCCTTTATCCAAATGAAAGGTAACATCGAATAATTGAATTCATCAGAATGCTACCATGTTTTTTGTTCAATCAACAATAGCAACAAATTATTTTCCTTGTTTTTAAAAACGGCCTGTCAATTGTTTTCACTGTAGGGGTATAGTTCAAAATTTAAAAAGAACCAATTTCCCATATGTTTTCGTGCGGGGTCCTTTGGAGACAAAAAAATGCATTGGCTGCCACCTTACGTTTAATTATGGATTCTAGTCTTCTCCAAATTTGAGATGCACTCTGGGTTTTTGTTTTATTTCCTATGTTGTGTGCTTCAGTCAGTGTCAGGAAACAACTATCCAATAACTCTGCATAATTATGACCATCTTTAGAAAGACAATAGTCAGCAGGCTCATCCATGGTTTCGGTGGATATGCGGACCTCTACATAACCAATAGTATTACTTTCTTCAGTAATAGTTACAAACAGAGAATGCCTCAAATTCAGTTAACTCATCAACATCAGAGCTACAAAAGTAAATCTTACAAACTTTAGAGTTACAAGAAACAGATTCATCAGTTACTCCTCCAACTTCTTTGGTTGGAGTATCAGGATCATTTGGAAAAGAAACAAAATGAAACTCTTTTCTCAAATTTCATTGGTTCATTCGAATTTTGACAGTGTTGATACATGTCAGTGTATCAATTCAGTGTTTCAAACATTTAAAACCAAAATTCATTTCCAACCAGACACAAAACCGATCAGCATCCAAGTAGCACACCTATATTGGTAAAATATTGGTACAATATTGTGAAACTATTGGCGAAATATTTGAAATGCAATATTGGCGAAAAAAAATGTGAACAATCGGCAATACTGGTCCGATATTACTTGAATATAATATTGGCGGAATATTATCGAAGCAACATTGGCCTCAAAATATTCGGCGATATGGGTACAATATCGCTGGTACAATATTCTGACAATATTGGCACAATATTCAAACGTTATATTGTCGAGAAGTAGAATGTGAACATTTTGCGATATTGGTTGAATATTGTTTAGACATTTCAAACATACTTAGTATTGGTGAAATATTCTTGAAGCAATAATGGCCTCAAAACATTTATCGATATAGGTACAATATCATTTGGATATATTGGTGAAAGTGAATATACCTTGGTAACTTATTGAATGTCTTTTAGTTGATCAAGGTGACTCCAGAGTCTGTCTTTTGATCGCCGTAACCACTGCGTAAGCTGTATTGATAACAAGTTATGGAAAGTATTTAATATAAATATATTCGTATGGGTTTTAGAAGACGTTCTATATGTATAGCCACCTAGCGGATTTTAATCCAGGTTTGATCATGATATAATTTTAATGTGTTTCATTAAATATTCGGCCAATATTCAAAATTATTCTTAATCTAGATGCAGTAAACAATATGGAGACAATATTGTTTTATCGATATCGGTAAATATTATCGAACCAAAATTGACCCAATAATAATTAAGATTTGTTGAATATTGGCGAAATAATATTCAGCCAATGTGTTATCACACTTGGATATACAATATAGTTTTTATTCCTAGAATCGATATGAGAGGAATATTGGGATTTCAATATTTATTCTAGATGTTGAAAACAATATGAGGACAACATTGTTTTATCGATATTGGTCAATATCATTGAACTAATATTGACCCAGTATGATATATAAAAATTTATTAAATAAAGTTGAAATGATATTCAACCAATATGCTATCAAACTTGGAAATACAATATAGTTTTTAATCCCCAGAACATTGGGATATTGGGATTGCAATAATTACTCTAGATGTGGAGAACAATAGATAGACAATATTGTATTATCGATATTGGTAGAAATTATTCAACCAATATCGACACAATATTATATGTTACAATCTACATTCAAAACAGGTTCAATCAATGTTCCACCAATATTATTAATATAATATTGTTTTTTGAATATTCACCCATATTGGTCCAATGTTATTTTTTCATTTACAATATATTGGCGCAATATGAAACCAAGATTCAGCCGATATGATGTGCTATCTGGGCATTGGCCTGTGGAATACTGTTAAAATACTGTTAAAGTAGTTTCTCCTTTCCTGCACTAGTTACAATTATTGATATGTATTTGAGTCTATAACGTTTTGGATCATCCACAATAATAATACATTTCTCTTGAAAAATTCCTCAACATACCTGGCGGAACTTGGATAGCACATTGTACCATTGTGTTCCAAGGTGTTCTTGATTTCTGAAAGGTATGTGTTTATAAAACTCAGATTTCAAATATCCCAATAGGAAGAAATCGCATTTTGTTATATCCGGAGATCTAGGAAGCTATGAATTCACTAAGATTCGTCTGATCCAGCTACGAGGAAACAGATGATCGAGAAAATCACGCACATCATCCTAGAAAACAATCCGAGCTTTTAAATCAGTTACTGAAATTTGTATTCAATTAATAAAATTGAAAAAATCGATTAAGTATTGTGAAAGGACCCCGCACTTTTTATAGGTAAAATGGTTCTCGGTGAAATTGTCTGAATTTTTAGTATATTGTAGTATTCGATGTACTGACTGAACGTGCAGAATCACAAAGTTCGTTGATGGATAGATTTTGAAATACAGGGCGTTCAAGTTAAAAATCAGTAATTTTCATTTAATTATTTTCTCGGGATTTGAAAGTGATAACTGCATTTTTTCGTTCTCATTATCAACGTACCTTCATATTACTAAATATCATTCAGATGGTGTAGATTATATCATTATGTACTGAGTGAAAAATAACAACATTTTAGTAATATCTGAAAATTCGATGTCATAATGAAATATTGATAAAATTATTTTGGCATGCAATATACTATTCTCATTCCATCATTAAACTCAATTCATACATTTCGTACAGGGTGATTTGAAAAATTGGTGATATATATAGCCGGTTCTTTCGTACATATCCTGTATATTCAAGTGAATTATCATCCTCCGAAGATAGCTGATACCATATAAACATGATTTCGTTGGGATATATAGGTTGATCATGAAAATTTTCGATGATAAAAATGACAAAATATCAACGTTTCAGAAATCACCCTGTAATTCACGATTAACTCGGTGAAATTCATTCATTATTATTTAATATATTCAACATTCTCTCCTCAACACTGTCCCAAAAATTCAATTTCCAACTATGACTAGTTTCATAGTTATTAATTGAGAAACTTATTACCTTTTGCACGACGAGATGAAGAAACTTGTTCACGCGTACATTCTACTAGTGGCCAAGATTTTTTACAAATAGTGAAACGTGAGAATGTGGAGATCAAAATGAATGTGAAAGAGGGTGATGATTAGATATAGCAGTCACATCAGATATATGAATTCAATAATGTAAGGTACAGATAGTTAAGCGAATTTTGTTGGTTTAAGCTTTGTCGGAATGAAATACAAACTATCTGGGAAAAGTGAAAATGATTAATAGAGTGCTTTTATTTCTAATAGGAGAATTTGAATCTTGGCATCGACGGTTTTTTTCCAATGCGTGTTCCACTCCGATAGAGGTTTCCATGTTTTTTATCTTTGTTGGCTATCAATAGAAACATATAGACATCTATTATATTTCATCAATATAGGTAATATAATACGTAAAGGTAATAATAATTATCACTGATGGAACTAATTGATTTTTCTTTTTCATTCACTTTCCGTCAACGACATAATCAAAATTACCCGATAGCCGATAGGGTTTTCTTGTTGTATGAGGATCGTAGAGCTGCCACGGGGGAGGTGGATTCGGTTACGGCTGTTCCTTGTCATCTTCAGTGATAAGTGATTTCCCGTACCGGGGCCTCATACACGATTGGGCGAGTCAAACTATCCAAGCATTAGGAATTTTATCTGGCGCATGCCCGAGTTGTAAGTTGTAACTGATGTGTCGTATATTCAGTCAGTTCCTAAATGATAGATGGAATTGGATGGACCGCCATTGATCATCACCCTGCATATAATGTTACATTCAATTTGATCTCCACATTCTCACGTTTCACTATTTGTGAAAAATCTTGGCCACTAGTAGAATGTACGCGTGAACAAGTCAACTCGTCATGCAAACGGTAGTAAGTTTCTCAATTAATAACTATAAAACTAGCCATAGTAGGAAACTAAATTTTTGGGACAGTGTTGAGGAGAGAATGATGAATATATCAAATAATAATGAAGGAATTACAGGGTGATTTCTGAAACGTTGATATCTTGTCATTTTAGTCATCGAAAATTTTCATGATCACCCTATATATCTCAACGAAATCATGTTTTTACGGTATCAGCTATCTTCGGAGGGAAGATAATTCACTTGAATATACAGGATATGTACGAAAGAACCGGCCATATATTTCACCAATTTTTCAAATCACCCTGTACGAAATGTATGAATTGTGATTAATGATGGAATAAGAATAGTATATTGCATGCCAAAATAATTTTATCAATATTTCTTTATTACATCGAATTTTCAGACATTACTAAAATGTTTTTATTTTTAACTCTGTACATAATGATATAATCTGCACCATCTGAATGATATTCAGTAATATGAAGGTACGTTGATGATAAGAACGGAAAAAAATTCAGTTGGCACTTTCAAATCCCGAGAAAATAATGAATATAAATTACTGATCTTTACTTGAACGCCCTGTATTTCAAAATCTATCCGTCAACGAACTTTGCGATTCTGCTCGTTTATTCAGTACTTCGAATACTACAATATACTAAAAATTCAGACAATTTCACCGAGAACCATTTTACCTATAAAAAGTGCGGCGTCCTTTCACGAAAAATTCAAATTCTTCTCACCTTCACATCAATAAGCTCCAAAAAAAATCTCCTTGGAAAATGTCATCCAAATGTTACTTATTTCCAAAAAATATGACATTTGAGATATTGCTAATTTTTAAAAATGCGTTTTTTCAAGAATCTGAAAATCACTTACTAAATCTGATAGGGGCCAAGTAGGTATCAGGACGAGCATTAGTTGATGAAAAATTGTTTTTTTTTGAAAAATCACGAATAAAGGTGTTTTTCCATTTATTACGTACATTATGAATGTCATTATAGAAGTTTCGAGTTATTCGACATTTTTTGAAAATATTTCAGCAATAATTTCAAGGCAACGGTCATTTTGAATATTCTACAAATATATCCGAATGATATTGTACCAATATCGGTTAATGTTTGAGGACAATTTTGCTTCAAGAATATTTTTCCGTTATTATTTGTAAAATATCCAAGTATTGTTGTATCAACATCAATGCCCACATTTTTTTTTCGCCAATATTGTGTTTGAATATTTCACCATTATTTCTGTAATATTGTGCTAATATTATACCATTCCAAGTGTGCTACTTGGATTTTTAGTAACTTGTATTAATTTGTAGTGTTTATTCACATTAATTGATATCTTTTTTTGTATAATTCATTGTTATTCGCGTCTGGCCCCATGATTTCATCTTCAGTTTTAGGAACTAAGTGCCTGTTCAAATCTCCAAGGACAATTCGAATGGAATAATAACAGAAACAAATCCAACAAGGTGTTTCAGTTGGTATCGTGAGAACCATAATCGTTGTGAATTGAATGTATAAAAAAATACACAAATTGTCCACCTATAAATTGATAATGTAAAGACACTAAAGTTAAGGACGATGAACCCCTCCGGGTCCCCAGAAGGTTCAGATGATATAATGACTGTAATTCTCCTAATTTTGTAAATGAAATTCAAAAATATTCATTTTCATGGTGACTTGATTCTTGGAGCATAAATATTAGAGATTTTATAGGGAATAAATTCGTTATGGTAGACGACTGTCCTGCTCCATACTCGCGATAATTAAAGGCCGCATCCGTTATTTATACTTAATTTAAAACTCAATTTTATCTGGCCTTATAATCAGATAGCATCTCCAAAGGCGGAGACGATTCTTGCTTTCTAAGGAATTTGACAAACTCGGTTGGTTTATTAGACGAGGTTTCTGAATTGCGTTGCAATTTTTTTTCTCACACGGTTAGATAACGTGGATACTAAATTAGAGAAATAAATTCATTCAATAGGGTAGAGTGGGGTAATGACGACCACCTAAGAAAAATTGTCAGTCAAAGTGAAACTAAACAGTTTTCAAAAATCTGAGGGTATGCACAAGGAAGACCAGAGTATACAGGGTATATTTCATGAATTAACGCGATCTATAATAATAATAATAAAGATCTTTATTCAGCGAAAAATGCAACACAATAGTTGAAAGTATCACATTACAGATTGGCTGAAAAGGCGAAATTCATCTGTTGCTAGGAATGCACGAGATGGTCTTCCACTTAACCTTCGTATACAGATTACAAAGAAAATTATAATGATAATAAATTTTTATATTTCAACAATTTTGTAACCCACTAATAAGAAACAACAAATAAATACAAATTCATAAATTCAAAAGTACTAAACACAACGACTAATGCATATACCCAAATACATAAAAAAATCGTAATAAAATCCTAATAAGGCGAATGACAGAGTTTCAGACATGAGAGGATTTCAGCAGTTCTATGTAATTCTTTCGAAAATTGGTGAGATTTTTATTTTTCAAAACATTCGAAATAACATTAAAAATGGCGGATATATTATAAGAAAAACTACGTTCATATAAGGAAGTTCTATGAGTTGGAGGTGTTATAGTACCTTTCGACCTGATGTTAAGGTTATGAACATCCGTTCGGAATATTATTTTCCTGTAAAGGTATGACAGAGTTTTTGTGAAAATTATTTTATGATAAAGAGTGGCGCAGTGAAGTTTTCTACGAGATCTCATTTTCAACCACCCAGCTTCTTGGAGACACCATAAATAAAACGGAGACAATAATTTTGAACTTTTTGGACTCTTTGTGCATTTGCAGCAGTGAGACAGGGACCAAAAACAGTATCACAATGTGTGAAAGTGGACAAAACTAAGGGATCCCAGGTAGCACATCACATCGGCTGAATCTTGGTTCCATATTGGGCCAATATAGATATATTGTAAATGGAAAATCAATATTGGTCCGATATGGGTGAATATTCAAAAAACAATATTATATTAATAATATTGGTGGAATATTGGTTGAACTAGTTTTGGATGTAGATTATCACACGAAATATTGGGTCAATATTGGTTGAATAATTTCTACCAATATCGATAATACAATATTGGTTATATATTGTTTTCCACATCTAGAATAAATATTGCAATCCAAATATTCCAGTCATATCGATAATAGGGAAAAAAAACTATATTGTATTTTCAAGTTTGTTAGAATATTGGTTGAATATCATTTCCACTTTATTTGACAAATTGTAATAACTCATATTGAGTCAATATTGGTTGAACGATATTTACCAATATCAATAAAACAATATTGTCTTCACATCGTTTTTAACATCTAGAATAAATATCGCAATCCCAATATTCCCCTGATATCGATTCTAGGAATAAAAACTATATTGTATCTCCAAGTGTGATTACACATTGGTTGAATATCATTTCGCCAATATTCAACAAATCTTATTCATTAATATTGGGTCAATATTGGTTAAATAATATTTATCGATATCGTTAAAACAATATTGTCTTTATATTGTTTCCTACATCTAGATTGAGATGAAATTTGAATATTGGCCGAATATTCAATGAAACATATTGAAATTATATCATGATCAAACTTGGATAAAAATCCGCTAGGTGGCTCTACACATAGAACGTCTTCTAAAACCTACGAAAGTATATTAAATACTTCCCTTAACTTGTTTTCAAGACAGCTCACTCAGTGGTTATGGCGATCAAAATGCAGACTCTGGTGTCACCTTCATCAACTAAAGGACATTTAATAATATACCAAGTTATATTGACATCCACCAATATATCCAAATGATATTCTACCAATATCGATAAATATTGTACCAATATCGATAAATATTCTACCAATATCGATAAATATTGTACCGATATCGATAAATATTTTGAGGCCATTATTGCTTCAAGAATATTCCACCAAAACTATTTCTAAAATATTCAAACAATTTTCGACCAATATCGCAAAATGTTCACATTTTATTTCTCGACGATATAACTTTTGAATATTTTGCCAATATTGTCAGAATATTGTATCAGCGATATTGTACCAATATCGCCGAACATTTTGAGGCCAATATTAGTTCAAGAATATTTCGCCAATATTATCCAAGTAATATTGGACCAATATCGCCGAATGTTCACATTTTTTTTCTCGCCAATAATGCATTTCAAATATTTCGCCAATATGTTCACAATATTGTACCAATATTTTACCAATATAGGTGTGCTACTTGGGATCACACAGCATTTTTTTAAGATTCATATTTAGCGATGCCCGAGAGCTGTACAAAATTTTTAGTTTCCAGATACTTTTTCGAATACATTCTGAGATATGTTTTTCGAATCGTACGGAAGAATCCATCCAAAGACCTAAGTTCCGAACAACTTCGGAGAACTGAACAGGAATATTATTTATTTTAATGGACATTCTTCGCGAATACAGCAAAATGTAAGTGTGTTTTCCGAATACGATAGCACTACATTTGCTAGGATTCAAAGAAAGACAGTGATCTTTAGATAGTCAAGGTCTTCATTGATTTTCAGACAGCTATTGGCAATATCAGACGAAGAAAAGGACTACATTAACTGGGTGTCGTCAGCGTACATTTGTATATAACAGTGAGACACACAATTTTTAAAAAATACAGTGTAAATAGGATATAGGATAGGTCCCGAAATGGATCCCTGTGGCACGCCACATGTCAGATCTTTAATGTTCGAAAGCCTGTTATTTAGAAGCACCCTTTGTGTCCTGCCATCTAGATAACTGTAAAAAAAGGCGACAGATTTTTCAGGCAGTCCGATAAACCTCAAAATGTGTTTGAGAGCAGCATGACTTATTGTGTCGAAGGCTTTCGAGAAATCCAAAAGAACCAAAACTGTAATCATGCCGGAATCAGTTGCTCGAAATATGCGATCTGTAACATTCAAGAGTGCCGTAGCACAACTGTGTCCCTTTCTGAATCCAGATTGGGTAGCCGGCAGTATATCATTATTATCAAGATATTCCACTAATTGTCTTTTTATACCCCTTTCTAGAATTTTCGAAATGACAGGTAGGATACTGATAGGCCTTAGATCCTTGAAATCAGCGACCACATCGAACTTCGGTAGAGGTATTACATGAGCTAATTTCCATTGGCTGGGGTAAACTGAGTGCTCGATACAGAAGTTTAGGATATGCGAAATATATTCGATGATAAAAGGACAACATAATATAATAAAATCTATATTCAGTCCATCAGCCCCCACAGCTCGTGTCTTTATTCTTGATAAACAGTTAAAAATATCATTTTCATCAGTTTTCCTAAAATTTAAACAATTCACGAATCCAGCTCGACGTCATTCATAGTACTCTGCGAAATTCAAATCCAGAGAGGTACGTGGTATCGAATTTAAGAAAAAGTCATTAATGTCATCAACTCCTGACAGATGGTCAGGTATTTCGGGAGTCTCTTTTTTCCTATAAATATTGAGTTTTTTAAGAGTACTCCAGGCATTATTGTTATTTTTGGTGATATTGAAATGCAAGTATGCTTTTTTTCCTTTCTATCGATTTATTCGTGAAGTTAGGTAACTGTTTGTATTCTACGAAGTCTTGATTGTTTTTGGTTCTCCTGAATTTTTTCAGTCTCTTGTCCTTTTCCCGAATTAACATCTTTATATTTCCGAAGATCAGAATACAGCTGATTTTCATCGATATTTTTAAAATCTCTATATTTGAATGGTATTGAGTTGTCATTTTCGAAGCTCAAATTGAATGTTGCATATACCAATTCATGATCAGATATGTGAGGAACATGTAAAGATCCGCAATTTACGGTCTGCAAATTTTCTGAAATAATAATAAGGTCCAAGAGTGAAGAGGTATTAATTGTTATTCTTGTGAGGAAGTTAACCAACTGTTTCAACCCAGTACTTGACAGCAATTCATTGAAACGAAGAACATGAGAATCATTGAATTTCAGCAGGTCCACATTGAAGTCGCCCATGCAGATAATTTCATCAAACTGTGGTAAAACTGATATCAAACTGTTTTCAAATTCATTCAAAAAAACATTACAGTTAACTGGGTGGTTTATAGATACAACCTAAGGCAATGGTACTGTTTTTAAGTTTTACACCAACCCACAAATCTTCAATATTTTCATTTTTGGGTAATTCTGAATATTTAAGTGTATTTTTGAGATAGATTGCCAAGCCCCCACCTCTAATATCTGCCCCTCTGTCTCGTCTCACGATATTATAGCCAGGTATACAAATATCGTTACTCCTACAATTAGTGTTCAACCAGGTCTCACTCAAAATAATGACATCATACTCATCAGAAATGACATTGACAAGGTCAGGAAAGTGTGCTAATAGAGACCTAATATTTAAATGAAAATAGTCATACTTTCAATTTCATTCTCACAATTTAGGAACAACAATTCAATGCAAAAAAAAACAGTTACAATTCAAGGAAACTGAAAAAATATATAATATAATAAATACAATAAGTTCAAGAGTTCTACTTATTTCTTTGTTCTGCTTGAAGAGCGAACAGTTTGTTGAGGTTGACCTATGTATGAGTGGGAGATCATCTACAGGAGTATGCTGAGCTGCTTCTTCTTTCAATGGATTCTCCTTGAGATCGGTTGACAGAAAATGATTCTCACTTGAAGAGCAAAATATTTTTTTCAATTTTTGCTCCGGGATCCTGAGTTCTTGCTAGTTTGAGTTGCTCACCAAGGAATTTTTTGTCTTTATGGTCAACGGCTATATAGTCAATTGAGACATATAACCCCATATTTTTCAGCTTGGACGTGTTGATTAAAATATTATTTTTCAAACTGAAATTCACCAGTTCCACAACAACAGGTCGTGGATGTTCATCAGAAGCTTTTCCTATTCTGTAAATATCCCGAATATCCCTTTCTTCACAACAAATCTTCAATGTTGTTGTTGATTACACTGATAAAGTTAACAAGTGCCTCCGATTCTGCACCACGCATACCATATACATTAATATACAATTAATATACCGGGTGTCCGCGAAAGGTGGCCGCCCCTATACATTTTTTTTGTTGGAGATAATAATTTAGCAAAATATAAGCAATACAATACTAAGTCAAGTATGACTTTACAGATTCGCTGAAAAGGCGTAGTTCATCTGTTGCAAGGAATGCTCGGATGGTCTTCCACTTAACAATCGGTTACAAATTACAAGGAAAATTTTGCAACCCTCGTTTCTTAAAGTTAAATAAAAAGGAGCAATGCAGACGGCAGCTCTTCGTCGGTAGGCACTATGGGTTCGTTTATACTTTATAACAGAATTATATCACTGAACAGTAAAAGAATGGTCACAAAAATAAGTGGGGGCGCCACAGCAACTTTTAATATGTCTATGTCAAAGAGTACTTACTTGGATAGTTGAGCAACCAAATAATGATAATTAGATGTTATACCCAAAACTATGAGAGATACGATGTTGTCAAGTTGAAGAGTGTTAATCAATAAATAAATAAAACATACATGAACACACAAACATTTAATATGAATTAATCTTCACTGGTCAGAGTAACAGTTTCTCAAAAATAAGACTTTGATTCTAATAATATTCAATATTCGATATCTGTTGCATATGAGGTTGAATTCGTTACATGTAAGATTTTATCAGGAAATCAATTTTCCCAGTGCATAGTACTATGTGGTGGTTTACAGATAGTCGTTGAAAGGTATAAACTTCAACCGGAGAATATCAATATTGAATAAGAATTAATAATGAAAATGAAATAGTAGGATTTCATCCGATATAAAAAATTGTGAAACCTGTTCCTCTGGTGATACCAACGTGAAGATTTTGGACTAGATCCTAGGCCAACCATCATATTTGACAGCAATTCATCAGTTCATCAGGCGAAACCAGGTAGTCTACACTTCAGGCACATGAGCTATACTGGACTACTGAAGCCATAATACCATAAATATCCTCAACAGGAAGACGTGGGGCTTAACCAAAGCTTGGGAGATACTCAACCAGGCAAGGAAACGTGACAATTCCCTGGGTTAAATTCCTCCGGGTACAACAACCCTTCTGAGAAGGGTTTTATCTTGTAGAAAAAAATGTCGGCGCGGTACAAAGTTTTCAAATGCCAAATTGTCCAAGATAAGCATCTACCAAAAGCCAGGACTTTGTAGTTGATGGTGAGATAGCAGAACGGAATATCCACGAACGATCACTTTACAAATTCAGGATTCGTCAGCTGAACAAAACCAGGAACCCCTGTTTGGCTAGATACCTGTAGCTTTCACCAATTCTACTATCAGACTCCTCCTCTCTCAGGCGGAAACAAAATCCCCCTTGGAGATTTTTTTTCATCCAGGAAGTTAGGTTAACAACATTCAGATATTTCAATATTTGCATGTTCCACGCATAACCGACCAATCTGACCAGCATAAAAATAATGGTGTGTTTGGTTGTCTCCGATCAGACACCCCAAAAGCTAAGATGACTACACTGATAATTTGAGAAATGGAATAGCTGACGGTTGAAATATCATCGGACAGCTGACAAATAAAATTAAAAGTAAACACGAAAGCAATCAAAACATTTAGTTTATGATCACATTAAACCCTAAATATTAAAACAGATTCAATAAATCTAAGACACTCCGTATGAACCTTCTCAATAATCAGAACTCAGACATACATATGAAGCACTAGTTCGAAGACAACATTGGATGCCAAAGTGAGTAGGATATATTTTCTTTCGAAGAAATTCTTATTTTCCTTTAATCAATTTTAGATCGACACTTGCAAAGCGTAAAACATATCACACTTTTCTAGTAGGTAAGCAGAAATACAAGCACCACTCGGAAATCCAAACAGGACCACCACGTTTGCAGTTTCAAAGAGAACAAGTCGAAAATAGAAAAGTTATGATTTATTCTGATGGTGCTTCCAAAACTTAATTATTCTCCTTGTAGTGACAACTTGTAAAATATGAATTGATCATTAAAAGTGATTTTTAAATGAAAATTAGCATGGGAATGTTGATAAGGTTTCTATGAATGACGTTAGACGACCAACTATGAACATATTGTTTGTTGTGTTAAGGCTCATTGAATGTAGATCACCGCAGGGTGAATGAAGTCTACATTGCTCTAAATCTTTCTAAAAAATTAACAAAATAAAGTAGCGAAAATTTACCTGCTACAATATACAATGATAATAAATGAAATAGCGACTATTTTCTCACCCACTAATAGAAAACAAGAAATGAGTACAAATCTACAAATTGGAAAGTATCAAATACAACATGGAAGGATTTCAGCAGTTCTATGTAATTCTTCCGTTTTTATTTTTCAAAACATTCGGAATAGCATTATAAATAGCGGATATATTATGAGAAGAACTACGTTGGAGGTGTTATAGCACCTTTCGACCTTATATTGAGGTTATGACCATCCGTTGGAAATATTATTTTTCTATAACGGTATGAAGGGGTTTTTGTTGGGATTATTTTATGGTATAGAGTTGTGCAATGAAGTTTTCTACGAGATTTTATTTTAAACCACCCAGCTTCTTGGAGTTTATGACTGATTGGTTGACGTTTGCGAACACCATAAATAAAATGGAGGCAATAATTTTGAATCTTTTGGACTCTGTGTGCATTTGCAGCAGTGAGACAGGGACCAAAAGCAGTATTACAATGCGTAGAAGTGGACAAAACTAAGGAATCACACAGCATTTTCCTAAAATTCACATGTAGCAATGTAGGAGAGCTGTACAAAATTTTTAGTTTCCAGATACTTCACGAATACATCCTGAGATATGGAATAAAATTTGAGGAATCTGTACACGACATGAATCTGCATTTTCTGATCTGTGACTCAGCTTCATTGAACTTCTAGTTTCACCGGAAGTCGTATAGAATAGAATATCTTCATTGACCATTTTTTGGTACAAGGGTACATATGGTAAGTCAAAAATTAATCACAGGAAAATTATAGTAATTTATAAAGGATATGCAAAAACAATAACATTTTTTATACTAACAACACAAATATATAACATTTCAAGACATAAAATTTTGAAGAGCTTGTTACATTTTTAAAGAATTCAGATATTCTTTTTTGCCATAAAAACAAGTTCGTATAAAAACTCCTTCGCCATCTTGCGAAAAGCTTGATCAGAACTCGATTGCTTAATGTATTGTACAGGGGAGATTCCTTCAATTCAGATGTTTTGTGTGAGGCAACCTTAAACAACCCTCCATTTCGAGTCTTGTACATGTGTGACGAGTTTACAGTTTGCAAATAATTCACATTTTTCCATACATGACAAACAGACTTCATAAACTTTAGTTTTTCAAAGGGGCAACTGGTATATATCCACTTCATTTGTCTCCACATGACATATTGAATACAGCCATGTATCATTTGTCTCTTTTTGTAACAATTTTGTTTTTCATTTTCAATTCTCTTTTTAAAACATGGGTGCTATGGATACGTTCAAATCTCTAATTTCAATCCTAAATTTTTGGGAAAAATACAACTTCACTGTTTTCACTTAAAATGTATCTACTATGTTAAATTTTTCTAAGATTAATTTGATACCGACTACTCGTGAATGCTTTATCAAAATAAATGTTTTAATCAGCTCAAATTAAGGAAATCGTACAGTTGTTTAATTTCACCATTCCCTCCCTTCAAAAATATATTGGTGGATTTCGCTGACTTTTTAGTAGGGCGTAGTTCATGTTATTTGAATATCAATTAATTGGGCCAAAATCTTGAAAATAAATAAAAATTAGACATCAACTATTTGAATTTGAGTTGATGCCTGAATAAAATTTTTTCGTGTTGGGGGTAAGGGGGAGGTTTTGGATTTTTTTTAGTAGCATAATCTAAACTAATATACTTTTCGGCCTATAATAATGAGTAGTCTATTCTTAGCAACGTATGATTTCAACGCCACCTAGCATCAAAATTATTCATTTTTGGAGTTTATCACCCAAATAATTTCTATTCAAAATAACTTGAACTGCATCATATTAAAAATTCAGAAAAATCCACCAAATTTTTTCCGTTTTGTGCCCTTTGGGGCGAGGGGGGATAATCATGGAAAAACTGCTTTTTCACTCATTCAGGCATATTTAAACATTCGACGATAAATTCAAAAGGCACTCGAGAAATTAATTTTTTTGAGTTTCGTAATAGGAGTTGGGGGGAAGAAGGAATATTGTGCAACATAAGCAACAATGAAACAAGTGAAAATATTGTTACCAGATTCAAAAATAGTCTAATCTGCTCAAGGGGTGATTTCAACGTCCTCTAACAGCAAAACTATTAATTTTTTTGGGTTGGCGCAAAGGCAACATTGGTGGAGAATTACATGGACGACAACATAACAAAAATTCAAAAAATCCACAGGGACCCAAATTCCATAAGGAGTTTGCGGGGTCCTTTGATGAACTGATTTTTCGGAATCTCAAGCAGAACTGAATTGAATGTTTTAGTTTTGGGTGATGATAGAAATTGATTTTGTGAAGAATAGAACTGTGAGATGGACATCTCCCACTCCTAGTTTCAAATGCTTGAACTGAATAGAATACACATTTATACATACTTTTGAAATCCGGGGGTAGTTTATCATACAGTTCAGCACCACTATTTATAGTGCAATTGCAATTGCCTTTTGTTGTTGCAAGATATTTTGTTATTTTGTTTTTTATAGGTAAATAATACTCAAAACATTTCACTACAATATTCATGAACAGATGGTTTTGAAGCAACATCATTTTGAAATCTGCTTATGTTTGGTCATTGAAATTTGAATTACTTGTTTGATTTAAATTTCAACGAACACTTTTTTTATGGTCCAAGAAATTTGCCGAGAAATAGTGTTACATACTACGTAGTTGAGACAATTGAATATATTGTGATATTCTCAGGGTAAGATGGGTTTTATGAAAAATTGATTTTTTTTTAGTTAGAGCTCCAGTTGTAAATTGACAGTGCGATAGGATTTCGAATTCGTCAAATAGAGAGAAGATTCGTGTTTTGATGATTGATTTCAGTATTTTGCCAACGTTAGAAATGAGTGATAAATGTCTATAATTACTACAATCAAGTTTGTCGCAACTTCTGTACACCGGTTCAAGAACAAATTATGATTTGGGATGGCCAATATCCTTGAAGCAGTGTAAGGTTATAAAAGTAAGAAAGTGAGAGGATTAGAAATAAATTCAATTACATATTTCATTGTAACAGTATCTGTACGGTCAAATCCTGGAGTCCTATCGTATTTCATATCCGACTTGACATTTTCTACCTCGGTGGAAACACTGAAATTGTTCTTTGTGCTGAATTCTGAGATTGTTATTATGCGCATGTGGATTTCTTGAATATATGATTTGATTTATGTCACTTCAAAATATTTATCAGGAAGTGATACATTTATAGTTTCCCATATTTTTTTCATTGGCATTTATTTTTTAGTTGATGAAGTAATTCTTTGATCTTTTCATTGTGGAATTTTTTTCTGCATTTTATTGAAAAACATTTTTCATTTACGCCTTTCGCTAATCTCTGTATAATTTCGTTTCGGTCATTTATAGATGTTACCATCTCACTTATCATCCATTCACTTTCTGAGAGATGAATTTATTTTGAATATTTACGTGATAATATCGGTAACTCTTCTGACACTGTTTAGAAATGTTTTTGTTGCTTCTTCAATATTGTGAATTATAGGATTCAAATCGTAGTCCAAGTTCCATTTTTTTTTCATTCATTATAGTTTATGTGATGTGTTCAGTTTCAAAGGTCTTATTTCATTTATGTGGTTTTGTTTCAAACTGACATGACAGAAAAGCGATAACTAAAATATTGAATCATTGAAAAATTACTCATAATTCTACATATTTATATATTTTCAACAATAGAAAAAATAATTGAGTATCACAAAACCGAAGAAACAATCGTCAAAGAATAATGATTACAAAAATTGACCATCAATTGATCCAAGTTTTTCACAATATCTTGCTATCTCTGTGAAACTCAATTTAATATTGGTCTGCATTTTTTTTTACTCTTGACACCACGGGAAATACTATTATCATACTTTTTCCGATATCAAATGAATCAAAAAATGAATTGAAAATAATATACACTTGCATATAGATTGGAATACACAAAATCATGTAGTACTAAAGAAATACCTAGGATTAATGAATAAATTTACCTTTACTTCTTATTTCGGTTCATGAGAAAATACTAAATATTTTTGTGAGGATTATCCACTACTTTTAAAAGGTTCAAAACGATACCGTTCAAGAAAGGATATCCAAAATATTTTGATAATCAAAGAAGATATCCGTTTTTCAGTACTCTTCCAAGAAGTCTCTAGATGAAATCATATGTAGAAAATAGGTTGCAACCTAGCCACCGCTTTTATACATGGACAGCAAAAATTTACTGAAAGTCCAACAATTGAATCAGCTAGTTCGGTACTTTCTCGATGAAATTAAACCCCGCACGAAAACATATGGGAAATTGGCTTTCAGTCAAATTGGCGGAAATTTTGTTATGTTACAGTGGAATGGGTCTTTAAAAAAAAATGTTCAAATGATTTTGTATGTGTCGTTTCTGAGATATAAGTGGCCAAAGTTCGTAATTGCCCAAGTAGCACATCTATATTGGTAAAATATTGGTACAATATTGTGAACATATTGGCGAAATATTTGAAATGCAATATTGGCGAGAAAAAAAAATGTGAACATTCGGCTATATTGGTCCAATATTACTTGAATAATATTGGCGAAATATTCTCGAACTAATATTGTCCTCAAAATATTCAGCGATATTGGTGCAATATTGCTGATACAATATTCTGACAATATTGGCACAATATTCAATAGTTATATTGTCGAGAAGTAAAATGTGGACATTTTACGATATTGGTCGAATATTGTTTAAATATTTCACAAATGGTTTTGGTGAAATATTTTCGAAGCGATAATGGCCTCAAAATATTTATCGATATTGGTACAATATCACTTGGATATATTAGAGGATGTCAATATACCTTGGTAAATTATTAAATGTATTTTAGTTGATGAAGGTGACACCAGAGTCTGCCATTTGATCGCCATAACCACTGAGTGAGCTGTCTTGAAAACAAGTTAAGGGAAGTATTTAATATACTTTCGTAGGATTTAGAAGACGTTCTATATGTTGAGCCATCTAGCGGATTTTTATCCAGGTTTGATCATGATATAATTTTAATACGTTTCTTTGAATATTCGGCCAATATTAAAATTTCATCTCAATCTAGATGTAGGAAATAATATGAAGACAATATTGTTTTAACGGTATCGAGAAATATTATTGAACCAATATTGACCCAATATTAATAAATAAGATTTGTTGAATATTGGCAAAATGATATTCAACCAATGTGTAATCACACTTGGAGATACAATATAGATTTGATTCCTAGAATCGATATAAGGGGAATACTGGGATTGCAATATTTATTCTAGATGTGAAAAACAATATATAACCAATATTGTATTATCGATATTGGTAGAAATTATTCAACCAATATTGACCCAATATTTCATGTGCTAATCTACATTTAAAACTAATTCAACCAATATTCCACCAATATTATTAATATAATATTGTTTTTTGAATATTCACCCATATTGGACCAATATTGATTTTTCATTTACAATATATCTATATTGTCCCAATATGGAACCAAGATTCAGCCAATATGATGTGCTACCTGGGTGGGTGGGATTGACAAAGAAAATAACTGTTTTGTTAGTCGAAATGAAACAAATTCAGGATGAAAATGTTTTCTTCGGAACTCGTTAACATATCCAATTATAATCTTATTGATGATAGTACATTAGAGTGTATACGGGAATAGTAAAAAAGTCGTTTTCCGGAATTTTTATTCTAGCACTATTGCAGAACCAATAAATTACATTTTAGTAGGACATCATAGCTTCAGGCGATTGAAACGTGTTTTATTTCTTGAAATTGTCTCTGTTTGAAATTATAATTTTTCAAATTTTGTATTTATTATACAACTGAATTCATCAGAAAGTTACCTTATCTTTTGTTGCCATTGTTTGAGATGAGTAAGAACACCTTGCAGCTGAACTACCATGCTTTGCAAAACCGAGATAAAATAGGATGGCTGGATTCACGCCAAAGCTCTTCTGCTTTGCAGGTTGGTGTGTGTGGTGAGCATAATGATGGAACCAAGACTGAGAAGTTATCAGGCATTGTAATTCATGGGATGTGTCTCATCAGATAGAACGCTTGGGTGCCTATAACGTTCGCCATAGTTTTTTGGGCATCATCAGGATTCCTTGCTATTGAATCATGTCTACGGGAAAATCTGGCAAGAATTTGAGAATACGATGAGAGCGTTTTCATCTTTTTGGAGAGTGGATTAGCTACCAAGGGTTTTCTTCAGTCTATGTTTACTAATCAGTTGCTAGGTACACTAAATCCAATTTCGTAGATTACCTCAGCCACATCTCCAATTAAAATTTTCGCCGTCTTGAATCTTGGATTCACGAGAGAATTCAGTTCCATTATTTCGTGTTGCGTGCGAGTATTTCAAAATAACATTTACTCAGATTCCAAACATATTATGAAAAATATGGAAGATTGTGTACACTTTCGGTTTAACCGAAAAACCCAAAGTGTTACGTCACTGAAGATTTACCAAATCGTTTATTTATGTTGATTTATGTGACGTTCCAAATTTTAAGAATTTCATTCTGTCTTGAACATAAGCTATTCCCCAGAACGTGGAAACGATAAGTCATAGTGCCCATGCCAAAAATTAAACAACCTATATAGGATTCAATGATCTCAGACCCACAAGTATTTTACCGTTCTTATTGAAGTTATTGGAAAAATCCGTAGCAGTCCAATTTGAAACCCATCTTAAGAATAATGATATTTTACCACCGATGGAATCAGGGTATAGAGAAAATTGTAGCTGTTAGACAGCGCTCATCAATGTGATAGAGGATATCGTCGGAGCCATCGAAAGAAATTAAATAACTGTACTATCTATGATTGATTTCAGTAAGGCATTTGATACCATAAACCATGAACTTTTCTTTGCAATACTGCATTTTGTTTGATTGGAGAATGATACTAAAGTATTTTTCCGAAATTATTTATCGAACAGAACTCAGATAGTAGATCTTAACAAAACTAGATATCTCTCTCATCGAATAACATCTGGTGTTCCCCAAGGTTCTATACTTGGCCCATTACTATCGTGTACACTGCTCAGTTGACAGCTAACTTGAATCATACTTGATAATTTTACTCCTGGCATAGAAGCAATGAACATAGGAAGGAACCAACTGGTTGACTTGTCCAAAAAACATGCTCTGAGAATCAACATGCTCTGAGAGAGATGCGCCGGAGGCGTATCTTTTTCTTCTTTATAATTGCGAGCGCAGTGAGCATCTGCTTTGATTCAACTTTTTCATACCAATTAGTGATCGAATTACCAGCAACTTGGATAGCTACTAGCTAGGTTAGTTCGGTTAGGTTAGGTTGTGTCCCTTCCTTTTACGTTAATAAATTCGGTCCATGGCCGCAAGTTGGTCAAAAGAAAGAGACACGCCTTCCGCGTATCTTTTTCTTCTGTTAATTTATATATGCGAGTGAAACGAGCATCTACTTTGATTTATTTTTTTCATACTATTTAGTGATCGAATTACCATCAACTTGGATAGCTACTAGCTAGGTTAGTTGGGTTAGGTTAGGTTGTGTCCCTTCCTTCAACCTTAATAAATTTGGTCCATGGCGAGCAAAGCAAGCATTTGCTTTGATTTCCCTTTTCCATACTAATTAGTGATTGAAAAACCAGCAACTCGAATAGCTACTTAATGGGTTAGTTAGATTGGGTTGTGATCCTTTTTTTAATAAAATTCTGTCGAAGGCCAAAATGTTATGTTAGGCTAGGTTAACGTTAGGTTAGGTTAGCTTTTCCATGTCATATTCGACGTTTGCGCAGCTTTGAGCAGGCTGTGCGCATCTCTGCGCATGCTCTGCATAGACTTTGCGCAGGTCTGCGTGTTTGCGCAGCCTCTGCAGCAAGCATATGCTTTGATTTTAGTTCTTCATGCTATTCGCTTGGAGTAGATAAGGTTGTGTCCCTTTTTTACGTTAAGAAATTTGGTCCGTCAACGAAAACGTAGTACTTTGAAAGGCACGCCAAGGGCGTACCAATTAAATAAGAGTGGCATGTCTCAAATTCAAATAATGTGTCATTTTAATGTTCAATGAATGTTTTTTTATTATTAATATCTGAAAAATAACAAATTCTAGAATCGTTGATACTTCTGAAAACTAATCACATGTTATTTTCACTTGGTATGCAGAAATTCAAAAAGAACCGACAACGTCGCTCTGTGCTCTTCCAAATATTTGACATCAGATGTTAAAATTAGATAGACGTCAGGATGAGTGATTTTAATATTGATTGTAACAATAGTTTTATTATAAACCATTTTTCTCTGTGATTTTGTTTGCGAATCGCTTTCGGTATGGTTCCAAATTGTTATTTTATTGTGTTCTAGTATCCGTTAGAAATCTAACAGTTGTGAAAAGTTCAATCAAATTGCTAGTGTTTGTGCATTTGTACACACTACCATTGAGCATTTTTTTCAAAAAAAGGTCTTCCAGTCATTTCCGCAAAAAAATTTCAAGAGATTTATCGTTTTTGATGTATCTGGAGTCATCTGTGAAGTTTTCAGCTAAATCGCTTTGGTGACCATATTGTGCAATTTTTCCGACTCTATATATGATAGTTACTAGAAGTCAAATAAATCACCCTCTGCAACGACAACGTGAATGACGACTGATGTTAAAGTGATGATTTCCACTCAAGTCCAAGGTTTTTTGTTCTTAATTCACTTGGAAGTTTTCTTAATTCCTTTTCATAAAATGCTTCACTTTCAACTTTAACGATGTAAGTGAAATATGAAAGTATTTTTTACTAATTATTTTTATGTTTTACTGTATCTATATTGTAGATGTCTTTGACAATGGAATAAAGTATTCTGAAAGCTCAGACATACCAAAGAGACCTCTTTGATTTGTGGCTACCCTACTGACTGAATCCCCATTAAGTAAGACATCCTTTATAGTAGTTTATGTGCAATTAATACCCTGCACGCAGTTCTCATACCTACGCCAATGAAGTGTATCTCCTCCAAAGCGCGAAACAGAGAAGGGAGAGATTGTATAGTGTAAATTATTCAAAACGGACACATCGGTATCAGAGACCTTGCATTTGACTTAATTTAATTCAAAGATTTCCCAGCGATACCTGTAGTGTCGTTAAGGTGGTCACATAGCGAATCAGATATGGAGATTAGTCAACTATTCCTGAAACAAATGAATTTTTAATTAGGAAACAAATACATGTGCATTTTTAAGAGAACTATGAGAACAGCATTATGGAAAGAGGAAGTCTGAGAATGAAATTAATTCAGTGTCGTTAAAATTGACTTGAATTAACAAGTGGATAAGTAGCCTCCATTGAAGAGTTCTGCGGATTTCTTTTTTCCATTCATTCAACATTTGTTAGTGTAGCGGGTTTTAGATAATTGGAGATACTGGGTGTCACGCTGAAAACTGCGATATGAAAATGTAGGTTGAACCTCATCGGATAATCAGTGCCGGATTAAGGCTTCATGATACCCTTAGCAACCCACGCCTGTGGGCCCCCTCTCCACAAGTTAACTATAGTATCGGTATTGAAAAAAATACAAAGAGATATATCATAGATCATTACGTTCCTTAGAATAAGTAAAGACGAAAGAGATACGTGAAGTAGGTATTACATGCAATGAAAAACCAAAGCATTTTTCATTTATTTATTGAAATGAGACCTGCGAGTTTTTCGGAAAATAAATTCGCGAAAAATTGTTTTTAAGTCCTTCGCTTTTAGCATGTCTACCGCATCATCGTTCTTTTTTAATTTTTGATGGGAGGCAAATAACTGGAACTTATTTTTTATGATTTACCAATGAAACTGTTGCATTTTGGTTCCTAAATCGGTATTAAGGTCTTGTGAATATGTGTTCACTAAATTTATACAATTCTGAAGTTTGATCGGAACACATAATTCAATCGACATTGGGTACTTCGGTCAGGAATGAGAATTTGTCTGCTATTTCTTTGAATATCCCCCCCCCCCTTCTTCGCATCTCTATTTTCTACACTTAATTTACCATTGACACCATGAAAACTCATGATTTCAAGACAAGCGTCTAACCGTACCAATTCTGTTGTGACCTCGGCAAATTCAAAACAAAAATTCATCGTGTTCACTGTGTGTGATATTTGACATTTATTTTAGGTTAAGATCAAAGTTATTTTATTGGGAAGATATAAACATCTCAAAGGCCTTTTTTAATATGTTGAGTAATGTTTTTTTTTAACTGGACATATATTAAACACAAAGTAATGTAGGGATAAAGAAGTTTATTAAAATTACCTACGTTTTCGGTGGATAGCAATATTCTTCATATCATCTGGTATGATTGATTTACTGATCTTTTAAAAACTGCTTTGTTAGTTTTGAAGAGAGAGAGAGAGAGATATTTTTATTGTGAAGTGTTTGACAGTGTATTCTGACGATTATGCTGATTATGCAGCAAAGGAAATTTTGAAATATCAAAAATATTGAATCATTTCATAGGGGTTCATAACATAAAGCTTGAACTTAAAATTATCCAATGAGGATGAATTTCATTGCTGAAAAAGAGAAGTCGGAAAAGATAAGAAAAGTGAATTTATTAATAAATATATATGGTTCTTACCCCACGAACAATTGCCACCGATCTGGCACATACAATCCAGAGGGTTCTGGCATAAGATACTTAAAGATATATACAAGGAACCATTTCAACGGATACCAATTTCGTTCTTGATCGCTATCAGTAATTGTTGTGGAGTAATCGAATGATTTTTAGACTTCCTGAGGTGGGTTTATTTGATAACTGTTTTTTTTTGTTGAAATCTGTTTAAAATGACTGCACTATTTGTAACAAATTTTTACGATATTAGTAGTTTGAGAGGTTATGTAAAAAGTTCCATACAGGTTAAAACTTAATTATTTTTCTCTGTACATTGATAAAAAGATATACAAAAATGTAAATCTACCTATAATTAATCTTTTGGAAGAGATTCTTCCCTGAATTCTTCAAGAATGGTTTGGAAGTGGATTTTATTAGCAGCAATTTTGGCAGCTATAGTTTCTTTTTCAGATTTAGAAAAAATTATTTGACCTAATTCTTGATTATTGCCAACATGCCTATGCCTATTCACAAATTCCATTTCACATTATTAAATACCGTAAATACTATTTGAGTTGAGCAATATCCGTTGATTTTATTGGTTCCTTCTATATATCTTTAAGTATCTCATGCCAGAACCCGCTGGATTGTATGTGCCAAATCGATGGCTTATAAATCTACTTTTTTCGAAATTTTTCGTGTGGTAAGAACAATATATGTTCATTAATAAATTGAGTTTTCTCATATTTTTCGACTTTTCTTTTCTAGCAATGAAATTCATCCTCATTGGATAATTTCAAGTTCAAGGATGAGAGCTTTATGTTATGAACTACCATAAAATGATTCAGTAATTTTGAATTTTCAAAATTCCCTTCGTTGATGCATAAACAACATTTGAATTTTTCTGCCTTCTTTACAATCTCATCGGAGGTCCCTTCCAGTATTTTTGATATATATTCCAACAGAATACCCTTTAAATCATGGATGATATGGACAATATATTGCTTTTGAGCGGACTTCTAAATGATAAAAGTCACCTCGTAATTTTCCAAAAAAAATCGACGATCCATCTGTAAAGATATGCGCATGTCTCTAGTGACTTCCGGGTCTTGTAATACCTTGCTAAGTTTTCGAAATGTTTGCAAAATTTAATTCCACATGACCAACATAAGAACGAACTCTTATTCTGGTAGTTTATCTGACAAATTAGCTGCTTCTCTTCTGGTTTTTCCTTTTTGCATGTCATCCACAGAAATCACGTCTAACGCATCTATAATTTTATTAAATGTCTCATGCTTTCCATCTGGTGTCTCATAGAGATTTCAGTACATTTTCATTTTCCGATGATCTTTCAATATCCGCCATCCAATAGTTTGATCAGAAAAAAAATATATAGATTTTAATGAATACAAAATTGCAGCTCATAGGAAACAATCGACTGCGTTTCTACGTACTAGATTGAGGAATGAGCTGCGCATGGAAAATATATTGCAAACGGATGCGACTGTAAATTTTTTTGCTACATGCCACTGTAACGCCCAGACATATTCGAGGCAGTGTCCTATGACTGGCATCTGCATTTTAAAAAATTTTAAGCACATGAGTATACTTTATTATGTAAAGTAATAATAACAACGTAACAGCAAAAAATAATAAACTCCTAAAGAGGTCCGTCGAATTTTGAATATCTGCCTTCCGGTAAAACAGTATGCATGGGGTCTGCAGAGGGTCCAAAAGGTCCAGTTAGGAGTGTTCCTCCAGCTTGACACGTTGAAATAATTTAATAGATCTTCAAACTCAGGATCAAATTTGCAGGTGTTTCAACAATACGGTTGTTTTTGGCAATACAGTTGTCTATCATCTGTTAGCTGTTCGGTTCTCAAGTGATGATTGATTAGGTTCTGCACGGACTGGATTTCCACATTGTTCTACAAGATATTGAAGTATCTGCTTTGCCAGTTCATCACCTGTGTGATACGTTTTCAACTCAACCTCCGATCAAGTAACACAACCTACTTGATCGGAGAACTCAACAAATGTAAGAAAACGCTCTATTGGCTGTCTGTCTTTCACATAACAAATAACTACGCTAAGCTGGTCCGTGTGAGTCAAATCTGGCGTAGAATCTACTGATAGACTATAATATTCAGAATTTCTGCGCTTTAATTTTACCATGCACCCGTTTAGCCATAATCAACTATTCATAGATGGTTTTAGATAAATATGAGACGTTCCCTTTACTGGTGTTTCCATATTTGGTTATGTGTGCCGCTAAACAGGGATCAAATCGGCTTACAAGTTCCAGCGACGCTGAGTAATTTCCATTCTGAGGAGATCCGAATTTATCTACTGTACCTCGAGAAGCAAGGCCTATTTCTGGTAATGTTCAAATAATAACTATAACTCGCTGTATTATACGTGCACCAACTTAGCTGCAAGCTCAAGCCTTGCCATACGTCAATGGAAAATCTCTATGACTGGAACTCCTTTCGTCACTTTCAATAATTGTTTTGTTATTCCTATAGGCGGGAGCGGGATAATGCCACGACAGTCAACGCTCCAGTCAATTCAAACTGCACAGATTTTCAAATAGCCATACGTTTCAGGTGCTAGCGAATCTAGTTTTTTTTCTGCTGTTTTTGGTGACCCCAAGACGTGATGCCCTATGCAGTTGCTTAATTTGCTTATGGGCAGGTAAATTAGCTATACTAACAATATAATATTTGTAGAATAGTTTCAGTAACCAGACGGTTATGTTAGAAGTCGAGTGTCGCCCGCCGGTCGCCATTGTAAACTAAAAACCCTTCACCCCTCAGTATGACGGTCGAGGTCAAGGTGTAGGCAACTCAAATATTTCCGGGTGTGTTTGTGGAGTTTGGCAATTATTGTATACTGGATAGGTAATATTTGCAACTGCTGAGTCTAACAGTCCGTAAATGGTTCAACGATGGAGAATAATAATAGTGTGACAGAGATCTTAAAGTCATGGCCATTTGGTCAAGTGAAAGCTATATATTTATCCGAATTTGATAAACATTTAGAATATTTGAAGTGTGAGTCTGAATATTTCAATGATCATATTCATGCTTATGAGGTAAAAGTGGAGAAACATCCAGAAATGATCATCCACAAAGCACTTCCAAAAAGTGTTCATTGTCTTATAACTGTGAGTCCCGAAGGGTATTTATATGTGAGTTGCAGTCTCTAACTTCCTACATTTCTTTGTATTTCAATATTTTTTAGCTATATAGTCCTTAAACGTTTTTATCATATCACAAATTTATAAGAATTTGCTCAGTTCCGAGAGAAACAAAGTATCCTAATTTTTTAAAGCCTGAATGACTAATAAAAGGGCAGATGTTTTATTGCTACCTACCCAAATCTTGAAATGTGATAGAGTTGTGTTTTTCATGTTTTTTTTGTTAGAGTTATTCATTTTCTATTATCTTTCATCTGAAATATACTGAAATTCAAATAACTCGGTGTCTTTTTTTCCTGTTCACCTGTTTTTCCACAGAATACTATAATGGTGTTATGATAACTGAATAATTTTGTGAGAATAACGAAATCATTTATTATTTTGTTGAGATAATACATTGTTAGTAGAACGATGAAGAAATATTAAAATCATGATATTACGGTTGTCATAATCATATCCTCAAATCAACAATATCAATTTGCTAGAATAGCCATGAGTTTTGGTCAAGATGACAAGATAACCTTGCGTAATTGCATTAAACAACAACAATGAGTTGTCAAAGTGAATGCACAATATAGTCAGAATGATAATGTTATGTGGCTGAATATGATTTTCTTATTTTAAAGAGAAACATTCTCAATTGAAAATTGAATCAATACATGACTCCTCTGGAAATGGAAAAACCCTACGAAAAAATTGAAGTTACTTTTTGTAATATCTAACAGAAAACAACTACTTCCCCGGCTAAAGCCACGCTGGACATTGAACTACATCTGATAGATATTGAGAAAGACCCTATATAACTTGAGAGAAAAAATCTGAAGTAGTTGTTTACTGTTAGATATTACAAAAAGTAACTTCAATTTTATCGTAGGGTTTTTTCCATTTCCAGAGGAGTCATGTATTGATTCAATTTTCAATTGAGAATGTTTCTCTTTAAAACATGAATCCCTTCCAAGAAAGGTTATCTTGTACGATGGAAAACAGCGACTAAATTCCAACTTTCAGTCGCAGATGATTCCACTGACATATTTTCAATGAAATCATGATTTTCTTAGTTTTGCAATATTATCCAGTAAGGAAAACACCATGTTATTGTTAAGGAAAATATTTAATTTGGTGATGGTAACAATATGAGGATTAAGTCATGATGCAATATCACTTGTTTAACAGTATATATTGTAGAATAAAACAATAATTTGATTAAGGTGACTATAAAAATATGCTATTACTCTAACGATACAGAAATAGCTATCCGAACTATTTGAGGCTTACAATAAAGAAATAGCTAAATTAACAATATATCTGGTTGTGCCTATACTGACTAGAATTCTGAATACAATTCTGGTTAAGGTAACAATTATTTTTTTCCGTGAATGAGAAGGGTATGGGATTCTGTTTTTGGGGTTATTTTCATCCAAACGGAAAACTGCAGCCAATCCCTTGAAAAGTGAAACTGATCATGACTAGAAACTACAGACCTATCGCAATGCTTTATGTAATCTGGAAGGTTACGGAAAGGTCCGAGGGGAAAATCCAGACACCACTGCAATTGCGATACTTTTTGCGTTCCAAACCATAACGCCCTGCTAGAGGATTCCATGAATTTAGAACGCTAATGCAGAAAAAAAACTCTTCTTGGATCTCCCGACGTTGAAAAACAGCATTATGCTGAAACCATATCATTCTTGTGATGAATAAAGTCGATTCATTATTATTATCAGCTCTTCCTCCTTTTGGGTTACACAGGCGAACTTTCTTGGGAGGGCCCGACTTTTAAAGGGTTTCGCTACAGAACAGGAAGCGTAGTCCCTTCTGCCCTTTAGCTGAGATTTAAATCAAATACGCATGCGCTCGAGAATGTTTTGTGGACTGTATCGAATATGAAAATAAATAGGTCTGGTTCCATTTTTATTAAAAGTTTTATTTAACTTGCTCTGCGTGTTTGTGTGTGTGTGTGTTAGATGGGTGCAAATCTTGCAAGCTGAATTAGAACCACTTCCTATTATCCTATGGAATTGAAATTTGACATGTTCGTTCAGTCCCGATGAAAATACATTAATTGTCCCCCCTTTCCCCCTGAAGGCTAGATAGAGAACGCATAGGGTTTAGGAAGTTTTCTTGACGGTAGGGAGTGCCCCCCCTCTTTTCTCGAAAAAAGTTGGAAAACTCGCGAAATTGAAATCGGAAAAATCCCTAAATATGGTGAAAAATATCTGACTGTCGAATACTATGGTTTGAAATATTTCAATAGTTTCGGACATGGAAAAAAAATCGACAGGCAAGCGACCGTGCAACTATGACGCTTTATTTGATAGGAAACTATAAAAGTAAAGGATAAATAAATTTCAAAAAACTTTTAGAGAAAAGCTTTTATTTAAATGCACTAAAAAGAACAAAATAAATTTTAAAGTGAATTAAACCCATCATTTTGTTACATTATAAAATTTCAAATGATTTAAAGCTTGTCGCGAGAATAAATCTTGAGGTAATTTTGAATTTGATTTACAATAAGAAATACACAGATACTTCTTGCGACAAGCTTTTACATCATTTAAAATTTCATATTGTAACAAACTGATGGGTTTAATGACATTAAAATTTATTTTCTTTTTTTAGTGTATTTAAATAAGAGCTTTTCTCTAAAAAGTTTTTTTAGAGTTCATTTATTCCCCCTGAATCGAGTGTATTTCAAGGAAATTTGTGGAAATATCAGGTTCATCAACACAGTAATTATCTGTTTGATATTATTGCAGTAAATACCACTTCTGGTTCATTCAAAGCTTTTCACCCACCATCTCCTAAGAGCTCTTCACTTGGAGAAACTTAGCCAACAAAAAATGGTCATGAAAATAGACACGAAAAAAGGCATACTGTAATAAAGGTTTAACCTACACAGATGAAGAAGCACTTGGATTTTTAGGGTAAAAATTTGGAGACCCTAATTTGATGCAAGACTTGTAAAATGTCATTCATACGAGCAAAATTCAAACTGCTAGTTGAAATGCATCTAAAATTTTCAAATGAACCAGCTTTGGAAATGAAGTAAATATCGAATATATTATAATAATAATAATGTTTATTTGTGCAATACAGAAAAATAATTATATAAATAGTATGAACAAAAAGGAGCCGCCGATGTTATTGATCACGTTTGCTGGTAGATACATCCTACACACACGTTTTTGATCTATTCTATTTGTTTTTATTTTTTTAATATTGTTATTTTATATTGGAAACAGGAAAACATTATTTCCAGTGTGATGATCTTGTATTCATCACCATATGTGGCTGATTGGAAGATCAGGCTGTTTAGTCTTCCACTTCCACTTCCTGTAACCTCTAACTAGAATGAACTCTGCCTTTCGACCAGTCTGTATAAGTTTATATACAGTGCGGCTCGAAATATCAAGTGTAAGTGCGGATCTGAATAGTAACCTTGGCCCGATACAATTGAACGGTTTGATGTGGAACAATAGGACAAAAAATATTTTGGATGGTATTACTGATACTACTTTTTGAGAGAACATACATTGCAATGTGCAATGTGTCTCCGGTGAGATTCAATTATTTTGTTAAGTCATTATTGAATACCTCTTATATAGATTATAAGTATTTTATAAGTATTTTATATTGAAGAAATGCTAGTGAAAAATAGACATTGCAGTGACTAGTTCAACCTCAATTCTTAATTTTTATTATCTAATTTTATGCATACACATTTGCACCACGGACAGCCTATGGCTTTGTGGTTCTCCATGTTTATTTGTAAATTTCTTTGATGTAATTTATATCCATTTTATTGAAATAAACAAACTTATTATTATTATTATTAATTACTCGACCAATGTCGCTGGGGGCACATCAACTTGAAAATTATGAAAGACAAAGAGACCGAAATTGTGAAAATACTCATTAACGAAAATGAAAAAAAATTAAATGTGCCCCTACCGTCTTTATCGGTCAACCATAATATATTTTATTTGAAAAAGTAGTAAGCCACGTGACATCGCTAAACTTAGTACTGAAGATTTATTAAGCAAATTAGTTCATTGTTAATTAAAATAATCATGTTTTTTGAAGTTCAATTTTGCTAATGTTCATCCAAGGACCAGACACACTTTGTTGATTAATTTTGGTAGACTATTTATTTTCTTTTTTTTTTTACTGAAGATTTTATGGCAATGCCTCGGTTTAATTCATCTCCGGAGATACCACCTCAGCGAGCAATGCCTCGAAAAAGTGCCCCCACTTCGCAAATCATCAACAGAGGATATATTGATTCGACGACCATTATAATTTCGTATCATAACATGCTATCGAGTATGACAAAAGCGGCATCATTTTACCGTCGCTAACATCGAATCAAAGCATCGTAAGCGTAACCGATGATAGCTTGACATTCTGAGAGAAGTAATGCAAACGAAGGGTAGCTAGCTGTAGCTGCAGCCAGCGAGCTACGGGAGCAGGCCACAATCTGCCTTAATTCGAAATATCCGTACGGTTATTGACATAACTCAGCTCGGCGGGGGATGACAGAAACCCTTTAACGTACGTAAGGGTTAATATGAACTCATTTGCAGTTGCCGCACAGGAGCGGACTTGCTCCGAAGATAATCTCTCTGCGGCGAAATAATTTTTTGGGTTGTGAAATTTTTTTACAACCATTTCAAGATAGATATTGATATTTTCAATTCCATAGCAGATATTACCTACCCATATTAATCACTCTAAGAAAGGTGTTGGTTTTAGGAGAAAATAAATAGGTAGACGAAGCGAAGGCATCATACAAGAACTGAGGGTAAAATCTTTGAAAGAGAGATTAAAATACATTGAAAAATTTATTGAAAAAGTGGCAAATCGTAGAAAGAAGCAAGCACGTTAGCTAATAATAAAAGTAGGTGGTATGAATCTGTTGACATAAGAGACTAGAAGAAGTCTCCTCCATCACTATCGAAAAAGACTATCGAGTATATACAATGATAATAATAATAAAATGTCTTCATTATTTTCAAAGATTATTTCAGTAATATTTGTACAATAAATCAAAATAGAAATTAATGACTGAGTTCAAATTTGATGGTGAAACACTAAAAAACTTTTAAAGAGAAACATTCTCAATTGAAAATTGAATCAATACATGACTCCTCTGGAAATGTAAAAACCCTACCATGAAATTGAAGTTACTTTTTTGTAATATCTAACAGAAAACTGCTTCCCCGGCTAAAGCCACGCTGGACATTGAACTACATCTGATAGATATTGAGAAAGACCCTATATAACTTGAAGAAAAAATCTGAAAGTTACTTTTTTGTTAGATATTACAAAAAAGTAACTTCAATTTTATGGTAGGGTTTTTCCATTTCCAGAGGAGTCATGTATTGATTCAATTTTCAATTGAGAATGTTTCTCTTTAAAACATGAATCCCTTCCAAGAGAGGTTATCTTGTACGATGGAAAATAGCGACTAAATTCCAACTCTCAGTCGCAGATGATTCCGCAACTGACTTTATGAACATCCTGTTCATATTTTCAATGAAATCAATACTACAAAACTTGTTCTTTCACCCAACTCTGTGAAGCTATGCAGCAATTATTTTTTCAAACTCAAGTTATTCTTCTGTTTGCAGATCAGTGCATTAGGGGAAAGTACGTGAATAACCTATATAAAATGTTATATTTGAGACTAGACAATTTTGTGTGATGCCTCGAAATTCCGGTATTGAGTATATTCATTCGTTGTGGTAGTTCATTGTGAAGGTGGAAAATTTGGTAACTGAATGATCGTCTGAATAATTCTGTTTTGAATGCAGGTTTTGTTAATAATCCTTTATGTCGTACATTCAAATTATGGAACCTTGATTTTCTATGCAGATATACAAGTTTCTTGGTAACAATAATCTTGTGAAAGGACACAAAATGAAAAAGTCTCCTGTTATTCATATTCAGCCATCCAATTTCTTTGAAGTTACGTGATATTTGATGCCTCCGTTTCACACCAAATTTCAACCGTAGACAGACAGCAATTTTTCACTTTTCGTATTTTATATTTGTACTGCATTGTGAGATTATAGGTCCAAAAAGAATATCTCCATAATTGAATATTGATAATATCAGTGATTCACATAACATTGTCTTAACACATGAAGAAATAATTTGCCTGTTCCATAAAACATTTTGAGGGTTGCATCGGCGCGTTGTAAAAGTCGGTTGACATGTTTTGCGAATTGCAGTTCGGTATCAATTGAACACCAAGATTTTTTGTCTCATTCACCAGCATGAGCGATTCATTATTTACAGTGATGTGAATAGAATCAGACATTGCTTGTGTCTGATTCTTGGTACATTTGACTTTGATGGATTTATGATCATACAATGATAATCAGTAGCTTCTATGAAAGCGTTCGAATCTCTGTTTATAAGCTCACAAGCAATGTTTTTTTCTACTTCTGGAAAGCTGTGATATAACTGAGTGTCATCTGCATATAAATGAGCTTTGCAATTAAGGAGACAGTTTATGAGATGGGAGGTGTATATAGAAACTAATAACGGCCCTAGGATGAAACCTTGGGGTACTCCTGATATGAGAGATCGACATCCAGAATCCTCTTCACCCATGCATACTTTTTGTTATCTATTTCTTGAGTGAGCAGAAATCAGCGATAGGGCATCATCAACATGAACATCAACATTTTCAGGTGATTTAGCGTAAAACTCTGATTTGAGAAATCCCCACAGAAAAAAATCTAATTTTATATCAAGCTCTCCATTCCATAGGAACTCATCATCCAATCCATCTGCCACGATATTCATCATCCCACTTACTGCAGCATAATAGTGTGGAGCAGCACTGTCTTGTTGGAACGTTAGTTCAAAGTCACCAAATCCATCTGGATTGTCTTACAGAATTTTAAGATTCAACTCTGCATATGTTGATGTTTCTGTCTCCTTCACGTCTTTTTCATTTCAAGACTATCCAGAGCAGTACCTAGAACAATATTAATTATAACAAAAATGCACTTCACATATAATAGAGCTAATTTTCTAGTTCAAACATGCAATGTCTGAGAACGTATAATCTAAATCTGACTGGTTGCTTTTTTCTTTGGAGACAAATTCATATATTAACACATTTGCGGACACTGTACAGCAGAGGAGGGAAATTTCTAACGCATCATAAAAATTGTTGTAGTTTTTTCATATACAACACACATGTTTTGTCAGTTGGAGAAAAAGAGAAGTCTGCAGTGACAGACATGTCCCAGTTGAGCAAACATTTTGAGGACATATCTGCAAATGCAGACCACATGATGTTTCTATGGATTTGGTAACATATAAACTCAATATACAAAAAATAAATATTTATTGATATTGAACTGAACAAAACATGTATATGACCCTGAAAACAAATGGAACATGTAATTATTATTATTGGAATGAAACTGTTCAAAGCACTGGCCGTTACAAGGAGGCAGTTTTTTGCTACAACCACATCGAGAAGAGGTCTGCCTCCTTTTGCCACTTGGGGAACATTGCATGCATCTTAGAAAATCACTTTTTCTTGAATAGCCTTCAGGTGGGCAGATTTTCTCTGGCAGATGTTTCTCTCCTTGTGGCTGTAGAGATATATTTCTCATCTTGCTCGCATCGAGAAAATGTATTGCTCCCCGGATTATTAGTTTCCATCGATCTTTCAGTTCGGCAGGAATGCCCTAAAGACTTTTTCTTATAGATTATCTAAACGCAAGTAATTCCATCGTGGAGTTACTCATCTTCCTTTACAGTAGAAAACTATTCACAATAATTGTGAATAGTTTTCTCAACATAACAATTATTGTTGTCCAATAAATAAAAGATAACTTTTGTGTACTATCTAATGACTTTCTGCGACAGCTATAGTAGGAGGTTAGCTGGTCACATTCATCGACCCCAGATTGTATTGGTGCATTTCTTCCGGCTTTGTTTTTTCCTTGTCGTAAGAATTCGTTACCAGAATCAGACGCGATTGAAATTTTGTTGTAATGCATAAAACTTCTCTTTTATCTTTCCATTTCAATACGTAAACTTTATTCTTCCGTAACCAAATGTGATCACCCTTCGACCCTTCTTGAGTGTTCCCTGTTGTAATAGTCTACGGATTGTCTTTTCTATCTGCTCTCAGTATTCCAGTGGTGTGCATTTTACGTTCATGCAGTTTATTCTACAACGAAACACTGTTATAGTAATTATCAGGTGATGCTCTTGGTCCAAAAAATGACTTACCAGTGGAAATCAAATGATTCAAGTTTGTAATCATCATCAGTCTGAGCCTGTTTGCCTTTGTATATTTTATGTTACGATTATACCCGCCAGGGGAACAAAGCTCAAAGAATTTCATTTCATATTTTGCTTCTCTCCGTTTTATATATTTCTTGAAGCTAAGCCGTCCCCTGTGTGAGATAAGAGACTCACCTAAGAAAAAGCTTCATTAGGTACGTAAGCCTTCTGAAAATTTCCAATCAACCCGACATTGTACAAGAAAATACGGGATGATAGTACAATGGGTCCAAAGAAAATAATTTGAGCGTTTTGGGAAAGTGGATTTGGCAATGAAGTATGAAAATTGCAAGGAATTTATAAAATTCTTCATAGTTCGTTTCTGCAAATGTAGTGAACCTGCAATGTCTATGTTTAGGTTTGCAGGAATTTTCCAATCTTTCCATGAGCATTGGTATTTCTTACATGTGAATCCATTACTTCCTGCGTCCATAAAGCTTTGAAAACTTCAGTAGGAGTTGGTGGTGCATTGAAGTCTAGCTCTATGCCAGCAGAAGTTTGGTCAAAATTTAAATTTGGGATTTTACAGGTTGCATCTACCTACTCATCTTTGTTATCATTACCTTCAACTTAATCTCTAACATCCCCTTGAACAGTTTCTATTGATTCTGAACTGCTAGTTTCTGCTTCACTTGCACAAAAATCTGACTCTCTGTCATCATCACCTTCAAATGAATCTTCTTCTGATTCTGAACTATCCCTACCGCTATCAATTTCCCTGTCACTATGTGCTTCACCGAAAAATTTTAGTAAATAAGCCTCCTGTTTGGATCCATTTCTCTGAGTCTGCTTTCTTCACGTCACTATAAAAACAAAACAAAGGAGTTCACTGAATTTTATAGAAAAATGCAACTAGTAAACCAGTTCAAAGATAAAAAATAATTCTTAGGAACACTACATAACCTCTCTCTCGTAATCATAGGAGAGATCACTCTGCAAATGCATACGTAAGGTAAGTAGTTCCATAAAAACTATTGAGCAAACGCAAATTGTAGTTATCTAGGGACTCTTGCCAGCGGATTGATCATGAAATATGGACTGCTAGGACAGACTCAGCCGTTTCAAACCGTCAAATATTGTCTGCAATCACAGATGTGTCTCTAGAAAGCTGTCTGCATATGCAGACCTGTCCGTTAATGTATTTTTTGGAATATCAAGAAATTCTGGATATTTTTGTTTGAAATTTCACTGTTTTGAATAAAAAGTTTTCAAGAAGATTATTGTCGAAAGAGTTCAAGATGTGAATGTAGGTATTTCCAATTTGTGCCAAGATGAAAATAATGTCAGTGTACATTGCAAAAATAGTTAAGTATATATGTGTAACTAGATGTAGTACAGTAGTACTTTTTTCCTAACAGATTTTGTCTATTGGTGTCACTTCGGCGGCACTACATCACAAAAAATTTAATTGTGCACGTAGCTCGTTGTGGCACCCCTGATTCCTCTATTTTTGTGCCAATGACTCGTAAAAGGGCATTGCAGCCTTTTCACTGCAAGTCTTTTGCCAGCAACTCCGAATTGCCAGCAAAAGTCTACATCGTACTTCGTACATTGTCGCAACTTTATCAGCTTGTTTTGACATTCGCAATTTGTAAGGTAAACTTTTGAAAATTATCTATTTTTATTTCTCATCAACAAACTGGATTTGGTGAATACTGACGCTGTTTTAGTAACAACAACTGCTGTTTTGGCCAGGTATATATCAAAAGGGTAATAACAAATCGTAAGGAGAGAAGTTGTTGGAAGAAACCATGGCTCAGTTAATAATGATTTGCGTAGTAATAACGAAGTGAAAGAATGTGATAATATGTGATCTTATAAAAATTTCCTCAGAAGTCACATTCAATAATTTACTGCTACCCACATCCATTTTACGGTTTTTGCTAAAATCTCTATAAATAAAACAAAATTGCGCGAAGTTAACCTTGAAATATAGAATTGTTCTTATAAATTTGTCAGCATTTTTGTTGCGGGCAAAAGTCTGAATAGCATGCGCAGTGGTCACAAGCAAAAGGCTGGCAATGGAATTGCTAGCAAAAGGCTGAAATGTACCGTTTAATGACTTAGCTTCCGATTGGGGCTTTCTTGGAGGATATATTATTGGAAGCATTTTTGGGATCAACTGTGTCAAATACCTTCGCCAAGTCGACAAATGTATATGAATCAATTTATGAAAACATAATATTTTTTCATATGAACCCACTGTGTATCAACTCATTGATAAATAAATAATACCTGTATTCCATTATAAACTTGGACTTTCGCCAGTAACTCACTAATGGCCTGAATCCGTCTCTGTTTTCCGACTAATTATCTCGGTCGAAAGATCATAATCCCCACATATAATGGCCAGTTTTCAACTTATCAAATCTACCATCATGGCTGCCATTTGTGTACATAGCTGAGAAACCCCTGTTAACTGTCTATTATCTAATGAAATTGCGACACTATGCCCCAAAATTAACAAATTTGGCCCTCATAATTGTGCCGTTTCACCATAAATATATGCTATCACTAACTATATAGTATAGTGAAATGAATATGAAAGGAAAGGTGATGGTTATATACTAATTGAAACTAGCTAAGGGTGTTGAAGTTATAACCAGAGGTTGTAGCCATCTACCAATGTATATATATATATATATTATATGATTTTGGAGGCTCTAATTTACTCATTTGTTTATTTACTGACATGACATGTATCCAATGTATTATTCTCCTTTAGTATACGGGGTTTTTCAGGACGAGCATTTGTAAGAATTATATAATGGACAATACAAAATTTGAAATTATGTGGAGGTAAAATTGCGATGTGATTTACCATCGCAATTCCTGGCAAATTAATCCTGATCTCGATCGTAGAATTTCACTCTTGTGTAGTATTTGAAAGAACGATAATAATAATAATAACATTCACACTTGATGTGTAAAATTATAAAATATGAATATAATTGAGTATGAAATTGCAACCAAACCGACAAACAAACATATATATTGTTATGATATAATTTGAAATTATTTGAAATTATTTTTTTTTACGAGTTTTTGAAGAAAATTACTCAAATAAAACTGATAGATAGGTTTATTTATGTGTTTGAAACCAGATTTTAAACAACCATACTATAAATTCACTATTTCAGTTGATATAATAATTTTAAAAGGCCAAATGAGAACATATTTCAGGTAGATTATCAAAATTTACAATTTTACTCTCAGAAACCCAATTGAAAAACTTTGAAACATTCAGTATGGAGATTAGGAGATTTGAGAGTGACAGTTAGAAGTTTTGACATAATGGAATGAATATTGATAGAAAGGCAAAAGTTTGAAGTAAAAATGAAAGTATAGTCAAATAAAATGAAAAGGACACATTCAATGAAAAGAATTGTTAATAGAATAGTAAGTTTATTGATTTAGAATGCGGATTGGAAAGAAAACGCATAAATTGTAAGTGATAGAAAGGTGCCTGTGAATTCAGATGGAAAAAGAAAGTAGGTTGGTGGATGGATGGACATGACGACGGTTGTTTGGATTGGGAGAGGAGGAGATTGTTTTTATGGGAAAACTGAAGGAAGCAAAAAACTAAAATTTTTGAAGGAGAATTTAGAAAAGTTAGAAATCAAGAATAGTATAAACAAGGTGTGCATATTATCCAGAGGAACGAGAATAAAAAAAACCAAGTAAAACATATCCGAAGAACCAAAACTAATAGTAAAAGACGAATCATCTGAAACAAAGTTTAACATTTAAAGGAGGAAGCAAAGGAACTAGAAATTAAAAAGGAGGAAGCAGCAGGACTAAAGTCTGAAAGGCAGGGGAAATAGCATCAACACTAAAGAAGTAAAAGAAGTAGAATTGGAAATAAGAACTTTATACTTACTACAAGGTATTATCCTTTTCATTTATAATTTCCGGACTTCCAAGTTATCAACAAAAGTCGTTGTGATTTTCTTAGAACTGTCATTTCAGTGTCATAAAATTATAGGCAGGGACGTTATAGATAGATTTCATTTTCTTGAAAGTGTTAGGACAATCAATTTTGATTTTATCTAAATTATAGTTATTGATAATATAAGGTGGGTTTCTCGTAGAAAATGTATTTTATAGGTGAAGGAGATTTTCATTATTATTTGTCAAAAAGTTTATATAAAGATTGTATGAATTTGAATTGGAGTTTATAATTAAAAAAAAAATTGTATCAGTACTTCATTCTTATATGTTTGAGAATCAAAATTTAGCCTAGAATCCTGATGAGATTGAGAGTTTTTCATGTTGTATGACTGAGTTGTAAAAATTATAGTCCAGGGAATAAATTTATTTGATATATAAAATAAATTAAATAAAATTAAATTAAATTAATGAATTAAATTAAATTAAATTAAACTAAGTTAAATTAAATAAATTGAATCAAATTAAATGAAATCAAATTAAATGAAATAAAATAAATAAAATTGAATTAAATTAAATTAAATAAAATAAAATTGAAATAAATTACATTAAATTAAATTAAATCAAAGAGAATAAAATAAACTAAATTAAATTAAATCAAAAATTAATAAAATTAAAATAAATCAAAATATAAATAAAACTATCATTTTTTTTTATAATAAAGTAAAATATATAAGAATATATAGGTACTTCAAAAATAGGTCGGAATTTTAATTCATTTCGATACTAGTGAGAGTCGGTAGAATCCCGTAGCTCGTGTCCAAATTAGGACATTCATGCTGAGATGCATAGCAAAATTTGTGCTAACCATACAAGATATAATCAGCTTCATGGCCTGATATGATTTGTTTAAACTTGCACAAACACTCTCAAAATGCCTTAAAACAATTGAATTCTCATCCAGATAGGTTCCTAAAACTTCACTTTCATAAATGAATGTCATCATTTAACCATAGATCATCAATTTAAAGTGAACTTCAACAGATATTTACTTGTCGGATTCAATATCAATTCATTATTTTGACGCCCGGTACTGGACAACATTGTCTAATTAATTAACGAGTTCTACAGTTTTGAAATTGTCCCATTCGATCAAAACCAGAAATTACTTTATACAGTGTCATACCCAAAGCACGCACCATATGGGAAACTTTTTTATCATGGGTTTTTCAACAAAAAATCATTCTTGTTGAAAGTTTGTGCGCATCTCTAAAATCTAAACACGCACCTATAAAATGTAGCAAAACATGCGTAATATACGAGGCGCATTATAAAACTTGATTTTGAATCAAAAGAGAAGTATACCCTTATTTTCTTATTTTGGAAAATATCGAGAAATATTTGGATTTTTTTACCAATTCTTTTTAGGATTTTTTACCAATTTTTTTTTAATGGAGTCTTCAAAAAATAAAATCAGGTCAACAAATTGCCCAACTATTATGCAAACTACGGTCAATCTCTTGAAAGTAAAACAAAGTTTTGGTGCAAATTAATTCCTTTTTATTTCTTTTAACACCTGATATTGCTCAAAACAATACAGTATTGTAACAAGAAAATAACGCTCAATAATTTCGATTGATAAAACATCAAAATAAAATCAGTATCTCAGCACGAATTGATTAAATTTATTTTGTGGAGGTTTTTATGTCGAAAATGTTTTTTTAAGTTGGCTTTGACACATTTGATATATATATTAATTGCGTAGCTGTTATTATTGCTTATTTTGTTACTGTTTGATAATAAGTATCATGATTATTTGAATAGTGATGATATGCTTACAAAAGAAGAAAAATTTGAGAATATTTCGTTGTGTATTGAAAATATTCCAAGAAGGCAAGTTGCGGACATTTTTAAGTCCAAGAATCCTAATCAAAATGTCAATCATATTACAGTAACATGTATTTCAAATAAATTCAAATAAAAAGGCAGTATCAACAACCATTTAAAAAAAAACACACAGCTGAAAAAATATCTATAGAGTTAGAATTAAGAGGAAGTGTGTTTAACAGTTGTAGAAAACAGATATCGACAACTACTGTACTACTGTACAAAAAATCTTTAAAAAATAGGTTCAACTCCTCTAACCAAAATTCATGAATACTTTAAAGAAAAGCGATTTTATCCAAGATTTGAGTTTTTCGCATGGTATCAACGAGAATAAGAAGAAAATTCACGGTTTCCAATAAATATTTTATTGATTGATGAATCAACATTTGGACAGTAAGTTGAAAGAAATGTAGATACTGAGCTACAGAAAATCCTCATTTTACTGTAAAATGCAGGGGCATGTTTTATGTGGACTGTTAAACAATACTGTGTTGGCCACTTCTTCTTTGATGAAAACCTTACTGTCAACCTATATTCGCAATTTTCACAAGATCTATTTTCAATTTTAAATCAAATGACGCGTAGATAAAGCGATAGAATTTGGTATCAATTAGATGTAGCGACTGTTCATTGTAGTGCAACACTACAACAATATGTAAATGAATCACTTAAAGGATAATTGATTGGACGTTACTCACAGTATCCCATACCAGACTTAACTACAATGGTTTACTTCTTTTTGGGTTCATTGAAGAACGAAGTTTACAAACATCGTCTTTTTGGGTATAGAGAATATTTGAAAACTGTGATTACCGATTGTGTGAGAGCCATAAAACCCGAGCACATCAGGAATGCAGTCAACGATGGTGCATGAAGAACTGAACTGTGCATGTTGCGGGATGGATATAGTGACTGGTATACTCATTTGGTAACCATATCAATCATTCGTTTGTATCCAAACCCAACTTTAAACAATTATTTTGCAAGTGAAAACCTCTACAAAATAAATTTAATCAATTTGTGCCAAGAAAATAATTTTATTTTAATGTTTTATTACTCGATTTTATTGAACAGCTTTTTCTTGTACAATACTGTATTAGTTTGAGTGATTTCAGGTGTTAACAAAAATAAAAAGGAATTTGCACCAAAAATTTTTAAGTTTATTTTACTTGAATTTTTTTACCGTAGTTAACATAATAATTGGACACTTTGTATTATCACACGTTTTCATAATGAATTATTTTATAGAGGACGTTGTTTATTTATCGTTTTAAACAAAAATTTTTTAAATTCCTTTTGAAAAAATTGTTAAAAAATAAAACCTCACCTATATGGCCATGACACCAAATCCAGATGTTTGCTGAACAACTTTTCCTAAAAACATTTTCCGATGTTTTCGAAAATAAGGGTAATACTTTACAGTTGGCTCGAAATCAAGTTTTCCATTGCGCCTCGTATATTTCTGATATTTTGTTGGTGCGTATGCAGAATTAGGAGATGCACAAACTTTTGTCAAGAATAACTTTTTGTTGAAAAACCCATAATAAAGAAGTTTCCCATATGGTGCGTACTTTGGGGATGACACTGTATTTGATTGCTCATTCACAATGGGGCGTCAAGAAAATAAAGGTAATGTTAACTACAGATTTTTAATCAAACATTTACTCTCGATTCCGGATGTCCAGATATGTGGAGAATGGAATACGTGATATTTTTGAGAAAGTTTATAAAAATCATGAATTTTTCTAAAAACCCCTGCATTTGCAAAACCACTCATTTCTACCATGATTATGCTGATACATCCTCATTGAACAAGAATGAATTTAGGTTCGCAATACATTCAATTGTCAATTCATCATAATTGTACAAAAACTCCTGCTTGAGATTGGTAAATGGTGTGCGCAGGCGTGAAATAATTTCTGATAAACTAATGTAATCTGGTTGGATGAATATGGAAAGAAGAAGATTTTTTTCATTCTGCATGTCTGTTCCATAAAGTAATTCTGAGTAAGAAATCATGTTATCTACATCGAAAGATAACTTTCGCTCAGACGTCCACTGCAATTTGTATACTATTCAGGGGAACACTAACACCACCAAAATTCAAAACGAAACTTTATGAACGCTCATTCCCCTACCAAGTATGTAGGATATACAACTCCCTGCCAACAGAAATGAAAAAGCTTTCATTAGAAAATTTCAGATTCAAACTAAAAAAATATATTTTTTCCCAGCAAATAGATTTCCTCTTATGTTCTTTTATTCTTGTTTATCTCGGTTATTCATCCTGGGAAGGTTTCAACGATCAAAGAACTTTGACCTTCGTGTTTTGTTTTGACCAATGCAGCACTGACAGGGCCGATTGGAAGAACAATTTAGTGTAGATTTGATCTCCAAATAAATTGAACTCCGCTATATTAAATCATTCTGAAAAAACTATTAGTAATTGTATTGTTAATTACAGAAAGAATTAAAGACGTTCATTATTGTTATTATTGTTGATTAAACAAAAAACCTCAATGCAGAATTCATCGAGCCTTTCGGGTATGAACTTTAAACTAACAGTCATTTTGAATTCTCGTCACGTGCATGCGTTTTCGACACTAACAAAAGGTTCGAAATTCACCATAGGTGACACTCGATAATTACATGGAATCACGCTATATTTATCCAATAGCTATTACACGAATTGCTTTCAAGTAAATAGTACTAATAAACATGAAGACTGACGAACACTTACTCTGTTGCAGAGTTTAAGATTTCTTATGAGGCATCTGAAGTGTTTATAAACAATCTCTAAAAGTAAATAAACTTCTTCGCTCGATCAGATGCGCACAAGTCATTAAGAAAGTCGCTTCTTCAATTCCGATAATAATATGAAATACCCATTATCTGAACTGGTCTTTTACAGGGTTCACCAATAGTTTTTCTACTCCATGATTTTTTTTTGGGGTGTTAGTACGAGGGTTGCCTTTGATATTTCGGGATTAGAGAACAAAAACAAATGTTATTCATCGAATATCGCTTTAATGTTTTGCAAAATAATCCCCATGAAGATATATACACTTCTGTATGCGTTTGAACCAATACAAGCGTCTAGCCGCACCAATTCTACTTTTGATGGCGCAGTTCCGCATTTGAGAAAAATCAGGTTATGTCTGGTTATTTGGTTAGGTTGGGATATTTTCATTTTGTGTTAGGTTAGGCTAAGAATAAGAACACGGGAGGATATAATCATTTCAAAGGCCCTTTTTAATGTGTTAAAGTAATGTTTTTTTTCTAGGTTTCTAACCATTGGCTTAGAAAGCCTGAATATACTTTTTTTGATTTGTGAATCCGACAAATTGAATGGATTTTCTTTCCTCCAAAATATCCTGCGACCTTCAGCCTGTTCTCGAGCAGTTTCTTCATCATTAAATATTTGATCGGCTATCAAATCATCCATCAACTCATCTATTTCAGTATCACATCAAAATAACATACTTTTCAAATCTCTGTTCCCTGCCGTTTCCCTCGAAAATACCAAGAAAATGTCAGGGGGTTATTTCTCTCGACAGGTAAGAGAAAACAAATTCAAGAATACACTCTCGTTCGCTAAAAACGAAAAGTGCCTGTTTTCTCTTGGCTTTGCTACTCCCTGAAACTCAAGAATAGCCACCCAGAGTGGAAAGTTTTCACATGTTGGATACAATTTGAAATTGTTGAGAATGATTTTCCACATTCAACACAGCTAGCTTCAACGCTTTCCTTTTTTTTATCCAGTTCATCTGAAAATATAGGTAGATTTACATTTTTCATAACTTGTTATCAGTGCACAGAGAAAAATAATCATGTATACCTACTAACCTGGGTGGAACTTTTTTCATGCCCTCTCAAACTACTAACATCGTAAAACGATTTGTTACAAATAGTGCACCAAGTCATTTTAAACAGTTTATTCAACCAAAAAACAAATCAGTTATCAAATAACCACACCTGTGAAGTCTAACAATCATTCGATTACTTCACAACAAATAAAAATTACTGACAGCTATCAACATGGAAATTGGTATTTAAAATTTGGCGCGGACACAGTGCGCATGCGAAACTGCGCCATCAAAAGTAGAATTGGTGTGGCTAGACGCTTGTTGAACCAGTTGTCGAAGCACGTTTGTCACTCTGATTGAGGTATCTCCGAAACATGCATTCTGAACTCATTAACCGCATCTGCAGGTGTCGAAAAACGTTGACCTCTCATTTTATTTTTTACGTGCGGGAATAAAAAGAAGTCATTCGGTGCCAAGTCAGGACTATACGGCGGATGACTCATCAAATCGACGTTTTGAGGTTTCAAAAATGCAGTTGTTTGAGCCGATGTGTGCGAGCTCGCATTGTCGTGGTGAAGAGTGATCCATCTTCGGCGGTTGGTTTTCCTCATTTCCGGCAAAAAAAAATGGTTGTGTACCACTCAGAAATGACTGTTCTGCGTTGTTCTAGTGGTACGGTTGCGACATGTCCAGTTTTTTCGACTATTTGCTTGGAAGTGCTTCGTGCGCGAATAACTTTTGTTGGCTTTGGCTCATCTTAAAAAACCCATACGCGTAAATCCACGATTCGAAACGGTGTCATAGACGTGTTTCGAAGCTCCGCGATCGTATTTTTTGAGCATATCTTTCGACCAATCGACGCGAACAATTTTTTTTGACAGTCAAATGTTCATGCAATATTGAATGTATGCTGGTCCCACTGATGCCTAAGTCTGGTTCTACGTTGGAATCGGAATTTCTCCCGACCAGACGGTCTGAGCGGGTCTGGTCGGGTCTGAAAAAAAACAAACACATGACGCAACGTACCATCCTCCTACACTGGAGTGAGTGCTCGTTCTGGGGAGGAGAGTCGGGTCTAAACTGGTATGACAACAATCAAATAGGTACAGGCTTGTTTTTTCTTCCAGTTGCATGGAAGCTTTGGTCGAGGTGGTGCGTTTTAACATGTATTGAACTTGGTTTTTGTACATCCGTAGGTATACTTCTATGTAAGACAGAATGTAATCAAGCGTTTCGACGGTCATTCTATGATATATTTTGAATTTATCAGGGTGCCTATGCATAGGTAGGCAAGTTGTGTAAAATTCACTTCGGCGTTGGTTTTCATTGAACTCTTGAACCCATTTTATTTTAGGCGAGTATACCTCGCCGCGTGAATGTTAGAACTGGGTAACTGAGCAATCTGCACAAAACAGATGTCTTCAGTTACCCATTTATAACATAAAAACGAGCGTGTATTTTATGTTATCTACTTTTTACACTATCCACTAGATGTCGCTACATTACTTCGACAAGTTACCTAGTTATTACATTAAATTCGGCTTGTTTTGGACTATGTCTAGTCGTGGATATCTAGAAACTGTAAAATTTGGAGTTACCTAGTTCTTACATTCAGGCGACGAGTCCTAATAATGAATTCCTGTTCAATATCATGCAATCAATTAGTTCTTCGTCCATTTTTCAACTGTAATAGACAACTTTCCTCGCAGAGAGGTGACACAGTACTGGTTCTTCCGCTCCTAGCTGAAAACTGTCTGCAATGTAGAAGCCGAGTCTGGACTGAGCTGGTCTGGCCGGGTCGGGTCTGATGGCCAGATTGACTCTGCTTTCAATGTAGGATAGGCCTAAGGTTATCTCAATCTCACGATTGGTCACATGACGATCCTTCAATATCAGTTTGAGCACAGCATCAATGGTTTCCGGAACAATAACTGATTTTGGACAACCTTCACGAAATTCGTCTTGGACCTCGATGGAATTCACCATACCATCGATCAACACTGGTCCTTGATGGAGCTTCATCGCCAAAATGGAATCAAGTTCATTGAAGCACTCTTGCTGAGGTAATCCACGTAGAAATTTGTAAAAAGTAATTGCACGAAAATGTTCACGATTTAATTCCATTTTTTGGTCGAGATGAATCTTTTAAGTTACTGTAAACACCACAGATAGTGCTCGTATGTCAAAACGTTCTGAGTACGCATAACCTAAAAAATGTCAAACTTCACGATAGAGCTGTCAGTTGCCCGATTGCAACACAAGGGTTGTCCAATCCCGAAATATAGAAGGCAACCCTCGTAGTTTGGTTCCCGTCAGGCAGTAAATTAGAAATTTACTTGAGATACTTGATAATATCAGTTCCCAATCCCAATTTTTGGCTTCTCGTTTCGCAGACCGCACTGCGATGGCCCAAATATACACGATCTCAAATATGTCTACGTAAAGTTCGTTTGGTTATATCATACTAAAAAATGATTCCCCACCTAATGTATTTTCACAATGAAAAATTATGCAAAATCTACCTACGTTATCAATATCCACGCACATAATTGTCTAAGTAAGGTTAGTAAATAAAAAAATGTTTTAAAAATCCCAGGAACCAAATTACACATAAAAATTAGGTGGACCTAAAATATCGGGAACCGAATTACACGTTTTTGCTGAGCCTTTTTGATATAGGAACCAAATTACCTACATGTACTTTTTTTGTAGACAGTTTCGCTCGTGATATAATTAAGGTGTAGCACTCTTCTTTCAGAGTGGGACCCAGCCATCACTGATTAAAATGTGATAAATATGACAAGAGGTCATACGTCATGCTTGTCAGAAATCAACATAAAGAAGATGCATCGAATGTTAATCCCAATCAGGAAATGTCGTAGCAATCATACGAGGACTGTTCGATAGGTGAGTTGGACTTTGAATAGCTACACTTTACCCCGCGTTGTTCTAACTTTTTGAAACTGTCCAAATCGCCAGATTTCTCAAACTATTTGGAATAATCATTTGTTATAGATATTACTTCAGAATCCTTAAAAAGCCTTATTCCACCTACACGCAGAAAAAAACATGGTTGAATCAACAAAATATAATTCAATAACTCGAATAAATAAAACTGCCAGTAACCCACAATTGAATATTAATTCGTATTAACTGCAATCCTTTTAGATTGAGTGCAGTTTGCTTCCAATTGATTATATGTTTTGTTCATGGAAAATCTTGTTTTTTCTTCTTGAAAACGTCAGATGTTTCAGTCGATCATATGATTTGCTATTTCAACATTATCTTTTAGTATTTTGATTTGATATTATTAATTATTCGTAACAGGTTATACAAATTATAAAATAACCACAAAAATTAATTGGCGCTCCGGGGCGATTTGACTGATTCCAGTGGCGCATTTGCTTTTTCAGCTGCTAGTCTCTTCAAGCTTGGTTTTGCTGCAGCTGCAAGTCATATTTTCCATCCAACAATAAACTCTTAACAAAAAGAAAGTGATTGTAACAACAAAATTGTTTTACCGTGTAGCCACTTTTCTTCAGTTTTTAAATTGACGAGGCCGTTACTTGATGGAAATTCATAGTATGCTAAAGTAAAAATCGTTTAAATTTCGCGACATGTTTCGATACAAGTATCTTTCTCAAGCGAACCTATTCTGAGTTGAACATTACTTAAATAAACTTCTTATCAATAAAGGTATTTAGGACCTACCTATAATAAAAATAAAAATCAAAACATAGCTACTACTCAATTAATTGAAAAGGTTTGACAAAGGAGACCTATTCAATTCAGTTCAATTGATCATTTAGTAAACAATTCGAATTTTTCAATTTTTTATTTTCCAAGAATTCTAAATAATTAAGCCTAATATCCTTATTTTCATCATGACGCATTTTGAAATTTTCTTCCTCTAAAATATGATTAGCTTATGTTGAATGTGTTTTATGCTTTACATAATTCATACGGTGTTCACGTACGCGACTTTTGAATGGTCTACCAGTCTGGCCTATATATTTTGGAACAAGATCCACAATTCAATTTATAAACTCCTGATTTTTCAGATTTTTGTGTTTTATCTTTATTATTTTTAATAAACCTTCCCAACGTGTTATCTGTTCTGAATGCTACTCTTAAATTTTGTTTTTTCAAAAATGACGCTATTTTTTCTGAAACGGGTCCCGAATAAGTTAAAGTTCTGTAATTATTGTCAAGGTTCCTCAAAGTGGGGTACACTTCTTGGATAGCCTATCTATGCAGTTTTTTTAGCAAGAATATTTTTTATTATTTTGACTTGACATCCATGGTTACCTGATAACTCCTGTCTGTTTTATGATATTTAATTCTTTGTGGAAATTTTCTTCAGAAAGAGGAATATTCACTAATCTATGTATCATACTGTATGCTGTATGCTGATGTTTCTATGTATTTATGGATGTACCGAATCATTATGAATGGTGATGTCACTATGGCCAGGTTTATGAAAAATAGCAAGATGGTGTTTGTTGTCAAATCTAAACAACTTATTGAATTTTCTACTTCTATTTCTATTGCGAAACATGTCGCGAAGACAATAAATCCGTGGAAATTTAATCGTTTTTTACCATGTTTGAAGAGAAATTAATGTTTGAGGGGTCAGGTCTGGAGAGTAGAGAGGATGAAGCAGCGAGTAGTGAGGCCGTCAAGTAGTAGCGTCCACTCTTGATGAAATTATAGTGACCCATTGTTTTCCATAACTTTCCAATAATTGATAGAAATTTCCATGAAAATCAACATTTTCTAGGGTTTCTATTTTGAGTGGCTGACCGTATCAAACGCTTTCACCATATCAATGAGAAGACCCAGCATGATTTCTTGCATCAAAGCGTTATACAGTGTGGTCACCTAAGTTTGCAACAAATGGGAATTTTTTGAATTATTGGAACAACCAAATATTGATAAAAGTTGCTGCATGTTCGATAATCGTATGATGGTTGCAAGTGAAACAGCATACAGGATGGGTCAAAAATATCAAAGTTGCACAACAGTAAAGGTTACCCTTATTTAAGAAAACTCAGCAAAATGTTATTGAGAAAAGTTGTTTACAATTAAAAATGATGTCTGAAGATCAAAACATGGCCTTCCAAGGAACTGTTTATTTTATTTTTTTGTAAATATCTATAATTAATACAACTTTAAGATTTCGCAAACATTCATTTTCAGACTGTGGAAGGTTAAAATACCTAAAAGCACATGTCAAAAAGCAGTGCTTTTGTCTCGCAATTATTATTATTGGCAGAGATATTGAATGATGATAAAAACACTATACAAAACAAAAAATTCATAAAACTTAAGTTAGCGACATACGGTGGTTGTGAATAAAGAGTATACCACTTAGCAGTTGGCACTGCTTGTTTGTGGACGTATTCATCAGTGATTTATATAAAAAGTCGGCTAGATTAACAGTCACCTGATAATATATAAAATATGTGTTATACTTATAAACGATTTTAAAATATAGATATGTATATTGATATAATGAATTCAGGGTGTTAATGTTAATATAAAAGTGAAGTGAAAGAAAATTTAAATACTGTACTACTGACTAATTCGGGACTAATTTATGGTCTAATAATATTGGTTATGAAAATAACTTATTTGAATATCTCAAAGAGAGAGGCATATTGAAAATGTAACAATATGTAAATGTAAATCACACGAAAGTGTGTAGAATTGTAAAAAACGTAAAGATGTCAAAATGTGAGATGTGGAAATTGAAAAAGATGCAAGGATGAAGAACTGTAGAAATGTGAAAATGATGAAGTGGTTGAAAGTTAAAATTTTCGAAAGTTTAAAGGTAAAAAATGTGTTTGTAGATATTTTGATATGATGTTCATAAAATAAGAGTTTTAATCATAAAATGAAGAATTTGAAGAAAGTACCTATATGTTATAAAGTATATAGAGATGTAAAGTTTGAATGTTGAAAAGTAAAACAAGGTAGAAGTATGAGAATATACACATATATACACATTCGACGTCCTGTCCCCCTGTGGGTCTCATATATTTATTCACCGTTCAAGTTTTTTTTACTGTGTACTAAAGGACCCCGCACGGTTCTTATGGAAAATGGGTCAGAGTCGAATTGGCTAAATATTTAGTATAATGTAGTTTATGATGTCCTGATCAAGTGTCTCATGAGCACAATCAGAACTAATGGACAGTTTTTGAGATACAGGGTGTCAAACATGAAGAGGTAGCGTTGTTACTTGCCTTCAGAAAATGAATAATGTGGCGATTATTTTGTTACAAATAGTTGAGGATAATGATTGCAATCTTATTATTGTCGACACGAGAGTTAAAATGAAAAGTTCTAATACTCCGTATATAGGGTTATCAATAATTACATAATGTTTATGTAATTCTTTGAACAAAATCAGTAAAACGCAAAAGCTACATTACACTAAATTTTCAGCCAATTCGACTGGGAACCATTTTCCATAAAAACCGTGCGGGGTTCTTTCAATTGGTGACTAAATATTATTATTATTATACTATTGTTTTCATGTATCAATTAATTCATGAATTATTTGCCAAAGATTTTCGAGGACAAATTTTTTCATTAGTGGTTGGAATATTTTCCTTTGTTTCTCGTTTCTTAGACTCTCTGGTAATGCATTGAAAACCTTTGGTCCTAGGTAACTATAAATCCTCTGGCATAGTGATTTGTGAACGAACGGAATTTTGTAGAGGTTACGTCCTCTGAAATTTTGCTGATAATTTTTGTTTATTTATGAACTAATTTGTTGCCAGGCTCAGGAAGAATAATTGCTATATTTCCATTATTTTTATTTCTAGATATAGAAGTTCTATGGGATAACTTGTCGGCTTTTATATATTATTTTTAGTATTCTCTTGTGAATTACTTTGATTTTTTTCAGGTGTACATTAATTCCTGCTCCCCAACCAATGATTCCATATTTTAAATGGGGTTCGAAGAGCATATAGTATAACATTTTCAATAGGTTTTCTTCTAGTGTTCTTGAAACTTGCTTCATCTTATACACCACGCATCTTGGTTTCTTAAGGAGAAAATTATTAATTAATTTTTTGATCCCATTTCAGGTGACTGTAGATTTTTTCCTCTAAGTATTTCTTAGAGTTCCAACAATTTATTCGAAAATTATCCTGCAAACTGATTTTACTGTAGTTGGGAAGTTCAGAACTATATAATTCATAAATCATGATTCACTTAAGATTCAAGTACTTTTATTTTTGACAATATCAAAAATTATTATGTTAAAAAATTGTTCCGAATCATAAGGTACCAACTTATGTTCAGATACGCAATCATATATATCAACGAAAAAAAAATTGATTACTTTTATCAATCATCTTATGTTTTTTGGGGAATATAACCTAAGTAGACATTTGGTCATAATATTGATTATATTGACGAGATGTATTCACGATTACGAATATTCAAAACAATGTGAAGTTTTCATATTTATCTTAATGTCTGCGAATTATTGGAGAGATAATATTTGATAAAGAATATGAAACAAATGTGTATATGCAATCTCCAAAGTTATAATCATTTAATTAATATATTTGTGATCATGCAGTTTTTATCGTTTAATTTTAAAAAAAATTCGTCATAATTGAAATGTGTTCAGGAGAAAGTTTGACGTGTTTGATATATCATATATAGGCAGTATGATCGATTTTTGAAGTGCGTATCGGTTAAGTTCATTCAACATACCTATTGCATGAGACATCTTATGAAAACTATTATGTGATAATTGTAAAGTTGAATGTTTACTGGGATACTTCTAAGGGAGCAGTAGCTGAAAACTACGAAGCTCTTGAAGAGACACCTTAAATTTGAATAAATCTCTTCCTGAAATTCCTAGTTATATATATATATATATATATATATAACTCAGAATTTAAAAATTCCGAGTTATAACACGGAATTTTGAAGTAAAATTTTGACTCATAACTGGGAATTTTAAAATTCCGACATATAAAACGGAATTTTGAAGTAAAATTTCGAGATATATCTCGTTATAATTCGGAATTTTAGGAAGAGATTCTTTTTTATTTTAGATGTCCCTTCCAGAGCTTTGTAGAGAACTAACTGACTGATGCAGTCTGTTAACGTTACTCTATCTTTTATCGATTCAGAGCAGAAAGTTTTCTCGCACACATTGCAGTGCGTTATCACTCTGTATATCAGAAATAGTTTGACGCCAACGCCTCAATGAAAGCCGATCATTCCGTGAGATTTCCACATACGAAGACTAATATAGGGACATTGCATTCATAGCAGGGACACGAAATTGTGGCTGAGTTTCCTGAGGTGTGCATGTAAGTGTCTAAAACAATGCCATCTGCATAGCTTTCCGTTTCCGTTTCGGCCGCATGCAATCGGAACTGGGGTTCTCTCAATCAAATTTATCAAATCCACTTTCGTCCCCATGAATATGGCCTCTACCGCCTCGTCTTTAAAGGTTACGCAGCCATCAGGAATAACCAATTCTATTGTTCCAGCAAGTAATATTTATTTTTGATAAGATCTGAGAGACTACAAATCGACACCTTGACAACCCACAATTAACTTTATAATGTTCTGTATTGTTTCAGAAATTCATAGATAGTCGAATAGATAAAAAGCAACCAAATATTGGGGATATGATGAATGTTCCTGCGACTCACAGTTATCTGCTATATCAAGACGCGTTGAACTCTTTGGACTGTAGGCAGAATATGAGTATTCATAACATTAAATTTATTTGAAATTCAATTTGTTTGAAGGCAGCAGGTGTGAAGACCAATATTAGCGTTAGGTACAGGATGTCACAATTATCAAGGAGGATTCTAACACATCCTTTGTTATACAGGGTGAGTTACGACGAATTACGGAAAATTATACAGTGTGATCTCCCCACTAAAAGAAGTGGAATTTTTAGTAAAAAAATTACATTTTGTATGAGAGGAAAGTCACAGCCCCCAAATAAAAACAGCAACAATGTATGTTCACAAATAGCACACTCTTATGTTGGGACAATATTGGTACAATATTATGAAAATATTGGCAAAATATTCAAACGTAATATTGGCGCAACGAAAAATGTGAAAATTCCGCCATATTGGTCCAATGTTATTGAAATAATATTGGTCCAAAACATTTTACGATATTGGTACAATATATTGCGATAATGTTGGTGAAATATTATGAAAGTTTCTTGACACACCTTTTTGGGAATTTCAACCTTCCACAGTCTGATAATGAAAAAATGTTAATTCAACTGCCTTACTTAGATGTTTTGATAAAAAATCAACATCTCAAGTCAAAACGACTGTTTATCGAAAGAAAACACACACCAACAGATATCTCAATTTAACCTCTAACCATCACATCAGCTTGAAGAAGGGAATTGTAAAATGTCTTTACAATAGGGCACAAATAGTTTGGAATTCGAACAAGGGAAGAAGAAATAAATGTAATAAAGTCTGTTCTCAAGGAAAACGCTTATCCAGATTCGTGAAAAAAACTTTACATGAAATTGAAAACAATAATACACCAAACAACCAAAGAACACAACCACCAGAAATACTTCAACTCAATACACTTCAAACAACCAACATAATACCTTATTTCCCCGGATTGTCTGAAAAGATAAAACGGATTGGCCATAGGTATGATGTAAAAACAACATCCAAGACAACCAATACATTGAGATCAATACTTACACACACAAAACCAAAAAACTATGATGAGTGTTCCAAAAATGATGTTTACACCATACCTTGTTCGTGTGGTGGAAGTTATATAGGTGAAACATCAAGACCATTGTAAGGAGGAACATAAAAGTTATATAAGAAATCGGAAAATAACTGGTTCCAAAATATCCGAACATATTCTCACATCGAATGGCGATCATAGCATGAAATGGAATGACACCAAAATTTTAATGAGTGAATCAAATCAAGAAAATAGAAAGTTGAAGGAAACTGCCTGTATTTTATTATCGTCGAACTGTTTTTCAACCAACTCAGTAGAAATGGATAGCACATGGTTACTCTTCTCAGAGAAGAGTTGAGAAATAACAGAATGATTGATTGATACCAGACACCCTATATGTATCCAGATAGCGAATGTCATCATAAAGAGTATCTTGGCAGATTTCATTTGACTTCGTCAAAACAAATCTTTTCATTCCCAAACTGATAAAAATAGAATTTTCAGCAAGTTTTCATAATTCGAGTTTTGATAACGGAGACAGATATAGTCTCCGAAACGTCAACGTTTTCGAGAAAGAGAAGTATTTTAGTCAATTTACATTTTTTTCGTCATATAGGCAAATTTAGTATACAATTTACTGACGAAATTGAATGACTTATTTCTAAACGCAGTAAGTGATCGGGGTAAATTGATCATTGCCCCTCTACAATTGTACAGATTCCTTTGAATTAACATTTTTTCATTTTCAGACTGTAGAAGGTTAAAATTCTCAAAAAGGTATGTCAAGAAACTAATGTCCTTCACAAAAACAAACTTTCATTGAGTAATTATGAAAGTATTGGTACAATATATTGGAATAATGTTGGTAAAATATCATGAAAGTATTGGCAAAATATTCATGCGTAATATTGGTCCAATATTGCTTGGAAATTTTAATAATAATATTGGCAAGATTTTCTATATATTGGTAGAATATTTAAAGTAAATATATTTCTTTGAAAAAATTGGTAAAATATTTTTTTAAAATGTCGAATTACTCTGCACTTTTACAATTGCAGTTCTCCTTCAATTAAGGTGACAAACAGAGTCTGCCTTCTGGTCGTCATAACCACTGAGTAAATGGTCTTGAAAACAAGTTACATTTTAATATGGTTTCTTCCCCAGGTTTGAAAAAAATTTATTTCAATATTGTTCATTAAATTTTTGGACAGTATCAAAAATTTCAATAATGGTAATAGGTTTTCTTCATAACATTATATCAATATTAGAATGAGGTTTTCATCACAATTTCAATCAATAATATGATTTGTTGAATATTGGTAAACTGACATTTATCCAATATTCTAACAAACTTGGATATGAAACACTGTTTTTTATATACGAGAAGAATTTGGGAATTCAACATTCATTCGAGATATTGGGACACAATAAGTGGTCGATATAGTTTTATTGATATTGGTAAAAATTATTCAACTATGGTGCTATGAAACTTAACAATAAACAATGTTGTTTTATATCCCTAGAACCGACATGAGAGGAATTTTGGGATTGCAATATTTATTCTGGATGTTGGAAACAATATACTCATGAATAATTTTGTTTTATCGATAAGGTAAAATTATTTAACCAATATTGAACCAATATTGAATGTGACAATCCACAAACAGAGTAGGTTGAGAAAATATTCCCAAAATTATTAATATAATATTGTTTCTCCAACATCCTGGATCAATATTATTTTTCATATTTACAATATATTTATATTGTCCTAATATGAAATCAGCCAATATGAGGTACCACCTGGGTTGCTCCGTATCTCCCCCTTCATTAAACGACTGACTGAAGCTGGTGAATTGAAATAAAGTTAAAGTATAATATCCAATAGGAAATTACGATAAATGATTTTTTTAGCACATTTGTAATGAGCGTGAAATCACTAGAAACACGATCACTCGAAGAAATTGAACATTGATAGATCGTAGGCAGCGAGTCAAGCATTTGGTTCAGTAGCGCATGTTCGCAGGTCGCTGTGAAATAAGTCACATCAAGGGTCCTACCAATGTTCTCAAGAGTGTAAATCTGGTATACGGATGGCTCTAAGATAAGCAATGGGGTAGAACCTGCAGAACATTAGTCCAAACATATTCCCAGCCATGGTATTGGCCATTTCCGTTTGCACGAGAGGAGTCCTAGAAACCAGCCCATAGTTATTCTCTCCGACAGTCAGGCGGCAATAAAGAAGATCATGCAGATTTACTTCCAAATGACTTTTATTCAGTTTGATTTATATTGATAAATATAAAAATATAAAACAACAACAAAAATTAATTGGCGCTCCGGGGCGCCGTGATTGATTCCAGTGGCGCATTTGCTTTTTCAGCTGCAGGAAAACCCGGAAAAACCTGCAGCACCACATCATCTGAAGATCTTGATCTGCCAATGTACTCTCTCCCACAAAATAAAATGTAGGGTGTCTCCAGAGGCTCCAATAAACCCAAGATATCGTCAGAGCATTTAGAAACAAAACTATCGTCAAACTTAAACCTGTCCATTCCATCTTTCGCCAATGCTTAATGATGGCCACATTCAACGCCGAAAACACAGTGAACAAAGACTGCATGAAGATTATAATTGAAGGGTGAAGGGAAAAAACAAGGAATGTCATGTTTTTCGAGAAATTGAGAAACACGTTGTATGATATAGACAGATTCGGTCTCGTTAAAAACTAGAATAGTCTATCCGTAAATATGCCTTGAAATATCGTAGAACGGTTAAGAACTGGGAATGTCCGCCCGGAAATTTTAAAGAACTGGGAAAGTCTATTTCAAGTGGTACCTACAACCCAAATTAATCGCTGTGTGAATCAGAAATCAGTCTTTGCTATCTCTTTGTCACGTCCATATTGCAAGTAAACAAAAGAGTTTTCATGTCTTGAAAGGCGGCTCTATTCTATGATTCAGCTGGAGTTCAGAACAAAAACTACTCGATTTTTCATTTCATGCACTACATAGTCCATAAAACAAAATTTTTGAAATCTTTTCGAATAACATTCCTCATAAGAGGTCATTATTCCTATATGGAATGTGACAAAAATATGGGTCTGGTGAATCTTAAATCGAAGATGGAAGTACCAAGTGACTGGGTAGAACTTCTGAAAGTTTCAGGGATCAGACTATCGCCATTTTGAGTTGTAGAGGTTACTCAGAACATTTTCAGAACACGGGAGACATATCTCAAAAATCAATACTTGAAAAAATGTCCATTTCCAATACAACCTATCAGGTAAATTGTAACAATTAAGGAACATTCCAGATTGATGAGTTATAAAAACTCATATCATGGTTCCTGGGAGCAAAAGCTTATATAACTCCCCAAAAACGCTTTATTGTCTGCAACGGTTTACAGGAAGGTGAATTCAAATTTCCATCGCATGCATACGAAGGTGATTTCAATTTGGATCCTAGGTAACGATTTTGAATTTATTCTGTGTTTTTATTCTAGATTAATTGCCAGTTCCAACAGAAAAATACAAAACAATGATGACCCTGAAAATGTTTTGTTAACCTGTGGCACAGATTTATTTCACAGAATTGCCTCATGAATATATACATCACCATTATCTTCAGAATGTGTCTGACATTCTATTTTTGGCTACATTTTGATGTGTTCTTGTGAGAATTCATTATTTATTTCTTTATGAAGAATGTTGTCGTTTGCTTTAGTTTCTGTGTATATATATAAAAATATATTTCTACCGTAAACATTAAAATTTGTCATTATTTGAGCACCAGTAGTTTAGACGTAATCAGGTATTTAATTGGTAAAATGCGATTATTTCAGAACAAAGTTATTGTGACCTTTCTAGTTTTTTCCCTTCACCCTTCAATTGTGGTCTGCTAGATTGAGGTGTTCATCTATTTTCAATCTTCGTATAAGTTTGGTGCCTCCGCCAGAGGTTGAGTCATGTTTGAAGAGCATCAGTGTTATTATCAGATTGACTGATGCCTCAGTTATACTCGTTGTCTTATAATTGATTATCAGTCAATTTGGCGCATATTGGGCAATACAGTTGATCATCACCAGTTAAAAGTTCTATTTTCATATGATGAAACAGCAAGCTCCGCACGGACTGGCTATCAGACATTTCAGGAAATGCTAGTTGAAGCTCCAGAAAGTCACATATGTTTTTACTGTCTCTCAAACATGTACCACAACATAAACTAGTGCGGATTTTTCCAGCGAAAGATCTAGAAACACAAGACGAGATAAGCTGTACGGAACCATTTGATCCAGAACGGTCGAGACTACTGATTTTGTCATTTTCCTGCTCACGAAGAGTATTCAGTAAGAATCCCAAGAATTCGGAACAATCCTCTTGTTGTCCTAACGGGTATCTAGTAGACTTCAAAGACTCCAGGAAATCGATAAGTGGGAAAATTAGTTTGGGAGATACGCAAAAACCTTCGATGATGAGTGACAAGAACCATGAATCCAGTACGTAGGTTTACTCCATTTTTTTTTATTTTTTTTTTTTTTCTTTGGTGTTTTGGCATCGACTGCTAAGGTCATTAGCCATTTAAATCGAAAAATAATTTCAGCTATGGTATTTAAAAAGCATTGCAATTTAGTGGATAAAAACCTTGCCAAGAATGTAAAAAACATAGTTCAATGGTGGTAAGGGGAAGTAGTTGTTTTCTGTTTCAGTTTTGCTTACGAATATAATCATTGTATAGGTTGAAACAAACGGCTGGATTAATTACTATATTTTTCCATTATATTATTGGTCTTACGTCATATAGTATCAATAACATTTTCCCATGCACATCCTGATCTCATAATTCTGAATTTTTACAAAATTTAGTAAAAGTAATCGATAATAGTTCTTGTAATAATTATTTTTGCTTTTAGGTTCAATTGGTACAGCAAATATTTTTTTTTGTAAAGGAATTCATGTAATTCAACCGATTAGACTTGCATGGATTTAACAAGTAAGTAAAAAATAGCTTAGACTTCTCAAATGATTAGTAATCGACCACCATGAAAGCATGTATTTAGTTAGGGGTTCTAAACTATGACGTCTACTTAATCTACATATTAACTCATTGAAAAATGGAGATTAGACAAAAAACATCTACGGCACTGCCTCCATATAATTTGAATTCATCATGTAAGATGTAATATTAGTTAATAACGATCGAAATTACAATGAGGGTTAAGACATTATCATTTGATTAATCGCATGGATATCCATTAATCAGAGGCCCATTAAATCCAGTTTTTTACAAGGAAATCCCCTCCCCCTGCCGTGTTATCGTGTATACCCACAAACGACCATAAAATGGCACTGTTTGTAGTGGAAACTGTTGTACAAAATCAGATAGGGCCTTATTATATGTAACTACAACCCTTATTTTAGATAAATGACTTTTTTGTTGCAAACCCATGTAAGAGGTCACTTAGACAAAGGTTATTACAAAGTGTTTTCGTTATCTTGTTCATCGAGTTTTCACACCCAGTGTTTGATGGATGAGTTGGGACCATATCTGATGGTCGCTGGTCACGACACGAGAGAGAACTTTCATGGAACTCCGATATACAATCATATGGTAGACACCGTGTACACCCAATATGTTTGTTGGTGCTCCGAAACGAAACATCGGACAATACAACGGTCAATGATTTGACCAGTGGCGGGTTTACGTATACGAATTGAGGTAGCGTGATGACGTAAAAAATAAATCGTATTGGTAGGCAATTGACCTTGTTGTTTACCGATGTTTCATTTTCGACCAGTGATGGTTCTAAAATCATTACTTCATTGGTGTCATCGTGCCTATCCACTGTATTTTGTTAACCGATGACACAACTTTCATAAAATGAAAATTATGAATTAACTTCGTTATGCTAAAATTTCATAGAAAATAATTTACGAAGCAAAACGGTTTTGATGGACGATATTGATTATATAAGACCCTTCAGTTGATTTGTCATTTCCGAATTATTGGTAAACATATTCATTAGGATTTGTCATTAATCATATTATGCTGTGTGCATGGAAACATTTAAATTTCTTTTTTCTTTCCTTTTTTGTAGTGTTTTTAGGACTAATTGATTTTTGGTGAGGACTGTATTTGCAATAACTAAAACTTTATACTTTTTGCTCAATCAGTTCTAATTTGATTTTTACAGATAAGTATCAAAATAAAGCACATCTCTGCTCAGGGTGAAGGGGAAGAAAATTTTTTGTTGAATCTAGCACTTGAGCAAAAATAAAATTCACTCTTTATTTTCATTATAATCTATGTTTGTAATCACTATTCATGTAGTCAATTTGAAAATAATAAAGACGATTACTATTATTATTATTAAAATACTCCTCCTTACCAACACTCACATCAGTGTAATTACAGACATAATCTGTGTGAATGAGGAGCAATATCGAATTGTACGGAGACCAATATATGGTGGCAATAGTATACAGTGTTTGGCCATAATGTTTGCAACATATGGAAAACATTTTATTATCAGAGTTACAAAAAACACTTTATAGTGGATCGTTTCTGCATATTGAAAAACCTAAAAATGGATTTTGACATAAGTCAAAGTAAAAGCGGGGTTATTTGTAAATATTGTAAACAGTTATTTGAAAAAGTTGTTTATAATTTAATTTTAGGCCCTTATGCGAAATTAAAGTTTTTTCTAAAATAATTTTATTGACAAGAAAACGCTGCTTGTTTTGGTATGATTTAGAGGTCATTGCAGTTTTCAGGGCCGGTACAGGTATTGAGCCGTATTAATATTCACATATGTGTGGAATAACCTCCGCATATAAATTAAACGATTTTAATATTCTTGATGAAATTTGTGGAATTTAAAGCTACTTTTTTTCATTCGAAATATAAGTATTTTCAAATGGTATTTTATGAAAATTTGATGTTATGAGGAATTTTATACCTGCATCATTCAGTATTGGGAGTGATTGGGGACGATTTCGAAGGTGTTGCAGCAAAAAAAAACAGGTACACATAAATTTTTTTTGGTGGAGCATTATTTTCTGATCCACTTCCAAGGTAGTTACTTACATCAGAGTATTCACATTTTGTTAGTATGACATTGGGAGTTTTTTTTTTAAGTTCAACTAAACACACAGGATATATTCTTTCACATTAATGCTGTAGATGTGAATAAAAGGAAACGAAAAAAGTTGTCCACGAAACTTGGGTGAGACTGTAATATTTTCAAAACACACACTTCAATATCAAATAATTAGTTTCCATACGAACATTTTTTAAACCCAGAAGATTTTCATTTCTACTTTTTCACCTATTTGTCCATGGATCCAAAGACACACTTTGTATTGATATATAACTATAATATAATATAATAAATATTTATTCAGAAAAAATATGTAGTATCACATGTTTCACAATAATTTAAATATAGAATAAACATGTAATTCTCACAGAAGGATGTACCTGTGCGTGGGACGAATTAACACAATAATAAATAATGATTAGAATAATAAAGAGAACGTATACAGTGCGGCTTTTAGTAGCCCCCCCCCCTGTTAACTTTTGAACGGTTCGACGTAGAAACATGAAAAAAAAACCGCTTCGAGGGTTTCACCAATACTACTTTTTGAAATAAAAAAAATAGTGATTGCACGATAGGGGGCGCAGGGGGGCCCATCAACTCAAAATTTTTAAATGGCATGTGGGGTCGAGTGTCACATCGTTGAAAAGAGAATTCAATTTTCTTTACAACCATCTAAATATTTTTGAATTTCGGTAATATCTTATTGTAATTCAAAATCGAAATATCAACAAATATAAATGCGGATCTGAATACTACTCATACCTCGATAAATTTGAACGGTTGGATGTGGAACAATGAAACCAAAAATTTTTTGAAGGGTATTACCGATACTACTTTTTGAGAGAAGAAACATTGCAATTACTCGACAGATGGTGCTGGGGGCACATTAATTTAAAAATTTCGAAAGGTATAAAAATCGAAATTGGGAAAAAAACTATAAACAAAATTCAAAAATTTTCAGATGGTTGTAAAGAGAATTGAATTCTTTTTTCAACGATGTGACACTTGGCCCCACATGCCATTTAAAAATTTTGAGTTGATGGGTTCCCCTGCGCCCCCTATCGTGCAATCACTATTTTTTTATTTCATAAAGTAGTATTAGTGAAACCCTCGAAACGATTTTTTTTTCATGTTTCTACGTCGAGCCGTTCAAAAGTTAACAGAGGGGGGTTCTATTAAAAGCCGCACTGTATGATAAGAAGGGTGTAAATAAGATAATTAATAAATTCTTAGTAATAAAATAAAATAAAAGTAGCAGGAATAATGTTATGATGGGACCAGAAATGAACTTTCACTCAAGTAAGAATGAATATATTCATTACATAATATTGAAATATTAGATTCATAAACTATAATATCAGTATACATAAAAATCTGATCAGTTTCTGTGATAATTAGGATTGTTATTATTTTTAACATCAACATATTGGTGTATCCATAGTCTTGGCAAACTCAAGATCCAGGTTTTGAGTTTATTTTTGAATGAGTGGTTACTTCTGATGCATTTGATGGGTAATGGAATGAGATTATATAGTCTAGGAGCTAGCTAAAAATAAGACCTTTGAAGAGTACTTTTGCGTGATTTTGGAACATAAGAATTATTTTTCTGGCGAGTTTGATACTGGTATTTTATTTTCTGTAGTTCTTCTCTATCCATATGTTGCCTAACTGTAGCTTTGAAAAACTACAGTTGTCTGACATCTAGAATCAATACTTCTTTATAGACTGAGTCTATCGAGTAAGTTCATTTTTTGAGGTGGATTATTTGTAACATTGATTTTTGTATTTGTTCCAGGTATTTTATATAACTTGTGTTTGCTGCTCCCCAAGCAACTTTCCCGTATGCAAGGTAGGTTTCGAACAAGGTATAATATACGCATTTGGGCTGTTTGTAAGTATGCTCTCATGTATTTCAACCTGTATGTAACGATACGTAGATTCTTGACCAAATAATGACGTAGGGGCGTATCTGATTTATGAATATTTTACAGGAGAGAGAAAAAACTAAAATTGATGACAATTTAATCACCCTGTAGATACGCCATGAACATAAGTTCTATTTGTGACGGCATTATAAGAGCCACTTCGTGAGATGAAAAGTACAATGCACGAAATCCTAAATACGGCGTAACTCAATTTTGCACTTTTTTGTTACTTACGCTCCTACGTGATAAGGGGGACGATATATATATATATATATTTATATATTTATTTATTTATATATATATATATATATATATATATATATATATATATATATATGTTCGGAAAGGTTTCCGCGGTCAGAAATATGTACATTACTAAGTTCATGGGTTGAACCGCGTTGAGAGTTTATAACTCGACGTTTCGGCTCCTGCTTTGGAGCCATTTTCAAGAGTGTGACTGCGAGGCCTCTATCTGCCTACTCCTCGAGTCGTGGTCTTGAGAGATATCAAGGTCTCAACCTGCCTACTCCTTGATCTCAAAAGACGATCCGATGTTGGTTGCACTGTAGTATTTATAGGTGGTTGGCTACCTGGAGGTGGGCGGGTCTTACGGGTTTTCTCGTTTGTCTTGTCTGCTGGTGCCTGCTGTGTAGTTAGTTGGAGTTAATGGGATAATAATTGATTGCGGATAAGTTTCACGTGGCCTGGTAATTACGGTTGGAAGAAGGGGCTTCCAAATGGGGTTCAATTTACGGCTATCATCTTTAATGTTCAGGCAATCAGGCCGTTTTTCGATTTCGATGGCTTCTCTGATAAAACGAGAAGTTCTTGAACGTACTGGGGCGAAAACGAAAACCATCGCCCCAGAACGTTCAAGAACTTCTCGTTTTATCAGAGAAGCCATCGAAATCGAAAAACGGCCTGATTGCCTGAACATTAAAGATGATAGCCGTAAATTGAACCCCATTTGGAAGCCCCTTCTTCCAACCGTAATTACCAGGCCACGTGAAACTTATCCGCAATCAATTATTATCCCATTAACTCCAACTACACAGCAGGCACCAGCAGACAAGACAAACGAGAAAACCCGTAAGACCCGCCCACCTCCAGGTAGCCAACCACCTATAAATACTACAGTGCAACCAACATCGGATCGTCTTTTGAGATCAAGGAGTAGGCAGGTTGAGACCTTGATATCTCTCAAGACCACGACTCGAGGAGTAGGCAGATAGAGGCCTCGCAGTCACACTCTTGAAAATGGCTCCAAAGCAGGAGCCGAAACGTCGAGTTATAAACTCTCAACGCGGTTCAACCCATGAACTTAGTAATGTACATATATATATATATATATATATATATATGTATATATATATATATATATATATATATATATATATATATATATATATATATATATTCCACGTTCAGTGAGAATAGATCATTCAAATATATGTTAAAAAGAAGTGGACCCAAAGCGGTTCCTTGAGGTACTCCGTATTCAACAGTGTGTGTTCAACAGTGTGCTCATAATTTTGAGGAATCTCCTGTGTTTTTACCAATTTTTTTACTATAATAGTCAATTTTTGATTCTTCCATTACTTTTTGCAGTTTATTTTTATATTGACTGTATGTGGTTTTATTCAATACTGTTGGATTTACACCATTAAAAAATTTATTTGCTCAGAAAATACTTAAAATATGATTTACGAAAAGTTTTATTTTCAAAATTCATTTATATGTTTTTCATTATGTATTGCTAGCATGTAGGACAATACCGGGTGACTGCGAAAGGTGGCTCGCCCCTATAACTTTTTTGTTTTTGAAGATAATGGAATGAAATTTGGACGATCACCATAAGACATAAAAATGCGTTTCTTGACGGATAACTCAAGTTCATGCAACTTCTTCTTTCACCGGAAGTGACACAAACTTTCGATTTTCATATGGGACATCTAGATTATTTCTACCTCTTGTGTCTCCATATGATAATCTGCGTACAACCATGTATCATTTGTCACTTTTTGTGACCATTTTTTTTTCAACTTTGAATTTCATTTTTCAATCTAGTGTGCTATGGATACGTTCGAATCATTGATTGCAGCTCTAAAATTTTGGAAAAAATGCAATCTCACTGTTCTCGGTCGAAATGTATGTGCTATGTGAAATTTAATTTTGAAATTTAAATGACTCATTTTTGTCCAATGGCATTATGCATTGCGAATAATTTGATACCCCACACTAATAGGTTTCAAACAATATTCCGTTAAAAAACTTAAAAATATACGTTAGATGTTTCATGAAATAAAGCATATTCTGGTATTAAATTAAGATTCAAATGCATCGATTAACCTGTGCCATCAAACACAACTGATAAACAAAATCATTGAGGCAAAAATAAATTATGTATTTATTATTGTGTAATTATTTAAAGAATATGTTATTCATAATATTCGTGCACGAAGATATTTTATTAGCTTTTGATTATTGATACTGTTTCATCAGTTGTGTTAGTTACATGTTGCTCGATGCATTTATAAGATCCTCCATTTTGAGAAATTTCTAACGATGTCTATTAAAGCTTTTTAACGGAAGTTTGTTTGAAACCTAATAATGTACAGTATAAAATTATTCGTAATCAAATTATCTTTTTTCTTAACCCAACGAGCCACCATGTTGACATTTGAAAAAAATTAGTAATAGAAATTTTAAAATGAAATTTTGCATAACAGATACGTTTTGATCAAAAACAGTAAAGTTGCATTATTCTCAAAAATTTTAGCCCTCTAGAATAAAAAATAAATTTCAAAATAAAAATAAAATTTGGTTACAAATAGTGACAAGTACCATATGGTTGAAATCAGTATATCATATGGAGACAAGAGAAGTGAAAATATACCGGGTGTCTCATTTGAAAATCGACAGTTTACGTCACTTCTGGTGAAACCAGAAGTAGCATGAAGATTACTCACTTGTCAAAAGATACAGTTTTATGTCTTATACAGATCCTCCAAATTTCATTACATCATCTTCAAAAACAAAAAGTTATAGGAGCGAGCAATTTTCCGCGTACACCCGGTATATTCATTAATCCTGAGTGAGAAAAAAATTAATGTAATAATCACTTTCAGAATCAGAACTGTAACCGATATTTATGATTATTGGTAATAATGGCTCATATCGCAAATCACTCACTACTACCCGAAGTCCAGTCAGGATTTAGAAAAGGGCACAGCTGTACAACTGCTCTTTTACACATTGCGGATGATATTTTTAGAGCTAAAGATCAAGGTCTCTGTACAATTTTGATTCTTTTGGACTTTAGCCGTGCTTTTGAAACCATTAACTTTGATTTGCTTCTAGCGATCTTACACTATATTGGCCTTTCTGACTCCGCTGTTGCTTTAATGGGTGCGTACTTGAAAAACAGACAGCAAAAAGTTCATATTGAAGATAAGGCGTCTCAATATCTTGATCTTATTTCAGGTGTGCCCCAGGGCTCCATTTTGGGACCTTTGCTATTCACAATATATACTTCTGGTCTGTTGCAATCTCTTAAAAATTGTTCTTTTCATCTCTATGCCGACGACACCCAAATCTATTACACATTTCCTGTGGATAAAATTGATAATGCTTGTGCATTAATTAATGTAGACCTCAATGCTTTTGTTAAACTCGCATCTGACCATTGTTTATTAATCAATGCCTCAAAATCTAATCTGATGATTTTTGGCCCAAATGTATGTAAAAATAACACACCAGATATGAATATTTCAGTAAACCAATTGCCACTTGAAAAAGTTAATTTAGCAAAAAACCTAGGTGTTTTAATTGACACTGACTTGAGGATTGAAAAGCACGTAAACAAGTTGCTTAAAAAAGCATATTCTACATGTGAACGTCAAATCTAAATTATGTGATACGCTGGTGTTATCAACCTTCAATTATGCTGATACTCTATATGGTCCAAATTTAACCAATCAGTATAAGAATAAAATACAGAAAGTTCAAAACTCTTGTTTGAGATTGATATATGGGATACGTAGACGTCAAAGAATCACATATAAATTAAGAGTAGCTGGTTGGTTGAATATGGAAAATAGACGAACGATGCACAGTGCTTGCCTCTACCACCAACTTATTTTAAGCAAAACTCCCTCATACCTCCATAGGAAAATTAGATTTCGCTCAGATATCCACAATTTGAATATTAGATATAAAGGTACTTCTCCTATCAGATCTGTAAAGTGTATAACTCCATTTCTCAAGTGATGAAAGCAGGAACTTTGTCGAATTCCAAAAACAATTTAAAAAAAATTATTTTCCATCAACAGTTTTCCCTCCCCTCTCAATCTCTTATTTTCTCATCTCCAAATGATCTATTGATTCTCTAGGTATAAGTCGTAACAGGCATATGTATATGAATTTTCTAAATGTAATAGGCTTATTCAGAATGAAAACTACTAGACCAAGGCAAAGAGACGTACAATGTTAAGTGGAAGAACAATTTACTGGTGATTTGTTCTATCACCTCGTAAATTGAACTTCGCCTTTTACTCCAAACTTGATTTTCTTTTACTCTTCTCTTATTACAGAAAATATTTAGTTTGTGAGTAATAAAGACGTTAATTATTATTATTATTATTATATCCATGTTATAAATACACTTCTCTCTGTTTATCAAAAATTACACTCCATTATCCATTATTATCAAAAATGGCTTTTCCAAACTGGAAATTAACTGTAAAGAGATCCACTTGAACATTACCTATACTATTACTTAATTTAGATTCAAAGAATTCGAACAGAGCAATAAACTGGCTTCTGATGGAACAAACCTTTTCGCAAAACCAATAAACCTTTTTCCATGGTATCATCCTTCGTGTTTGCGTACACCTTTGAAATTATCGTCCTGCCAAGACTCTGATTTCATTTTCTCTGAAAAAAATCTACGTTTCATCTGAAAAAACTACTTCTCCCCTATATGAACTTTTTCGGATTTCCTGGTATTTACGCGGAAAAGATGCTAGATGTGACACTAAGTATATGAGTTCTTTCAATTAAAGCTCTTTGATCATCATCTTTTTCAAATTCAAGTTACAGCTCTTTTTATGATAATAATAATAAATGCTTTTATTATTAAGAAACTCGGTACAGATACCTCTCCTAACAAAATGCAGGATTCAATCTCCACACATGAAAACTCATTGCACAGCTTGAAAAATTTCAAGATGATCTGCACACAGTTCACCATTTAAGGATTGAAGGATAACCTATTTTTCTGAAAGAAAAATATTTAATAAATATACAGTGCGTTTCAGTTCTCATGAAAACACCCTCGTATCTTCCGTAATTTTTGACGTAGATCCATGCAATTTTGAGGATCGATAAATACACTACAAGTGAACTTACTCCATGAAAAAAGTCATCCTACGAGTTATACAGTGTACGCTAGCAGCGATGGAACTAGGTAGGTTGACCACTTGGGTGCAATAAATTCATTTTTAGTGTATCTATTCATCCTAGGAATTGCATGGCTCTACGTGAAAAATTACGGAAGATACGGGGGCGTTTCCATCAGAGTTGAAACAATTTTGAATTTTTCAGGACTGAAAATTTTTCAGGAGATAGCTGTATTAGTAGTGATTTGAATATCCTGAAAACGAATCCGAAGGAATTTCGGGCCAATTTTTCCCCCTAATATAACTTTCCGGGAAAATGGGAGTTTCCATCGCTGCTGGCGTGCAGTGTATATCACGTAGGATGACCCCTTTTGTGCAGTAAGTTCACTTCGAGTGTCTCCATCGATCCTGAAATTCTACGTCAGAAATTACGGTAGATGCGAGGGAGTTTCCATGAGAAGTGAAACACACTGTATACATTTGTAAACTTCATAGTAGTCAAATACTAATAACAAAACTTAAAAACAGTGCCTTCCATCTGAAAAACGAGCCACCCTGCTACTACATTTCGAAATCGAGATACAAGTGAAGCTTTCCAGTGTAAAAGAAAAGTATATGTGACGTCTGTTGGATAACGTTTGAATTTTCAATTAATAAGCATGAAACCAATGACTTCCCTGATACAGTTGTGATCAATAAAACTAGGGCAGTTACATTTGTCTAGTAATATGATCAAGCGGAAATATTTTCTGACTCTGTAATAAAATGCAGTAGTTACTTTCTTCATACCTATCATATAAATTATTTCTAACTGCTTGCTCTTTTCCGTCCTACAGGTAAATCAATTGTTTCCATTTTGGGACGAGGTCTACGTTTTCCTGCAGTAGATGGAATGGATTCATTCTCGTTTCTTATTCAGATGTAAGACACCGTTCTTCATCAACCATTCTCTAAAATACGATTGAGAACAGTGTTATATATGAATACCAAATTATTGAATTTGAATAGTTTTATTTCGTAAAGATGATGATGTCTAACATGACATTGAAATCAACAACAGTTTTTCCTATGTTAAAAACAAAACATTGATATAATAATATACCCAATGATCATAATATATAATAATTCTCCACCTCTTAACTATAAACTCGCTTGAATCCATCGTCAACTTAAATTTAGTCTCTCTACTGGTTTCCGGATTCTTGTAGAACGTCTCGATACAGGTTGGATGTTCTCCGGATCAACAGTCGGTTCTTCACTCGTTGAAGGATTAACAGTTGAGTTATGACTCGTTGAAGATTCTGCCTGATGATTGTTGGTTGAATCGTCGTTTTGGGTTTGATCAGCTGAAAGTTCAGTAAATTCCGTTTCCTGCTCAACAGAATCGCTGAATGTTACTCTGTTTGGCACTGCGCTCTTCCTGGCTGTCTGGCTAGAAATAACCTTAGGAGGTGATGGACTGGCTTCAAATGGAAACACTGTAGGTTTTTCTAGTTGGCAAGCACGAAGTTGATCAAAGTGTCTCTTGATGATATAACCATCATCCAATTCAACTAAATAGTGGAGTCTTCCTAGACGTTTCACTATTTTACCAAACTTCCATATACTGGAACGGGAGTAATTTCTGGATTGGACTCTCTCTCCAACGTCAAAAAATTTATCAAAACGTGGTTGTGTGGAAATATTCTTTTCTGATTTTTGTGGTCGAATGAGGTCTAGTTTTGTCCTTAAAATTCTACCAATAAGAATTTCTGAAGGTGTTTTTCCACATGAGAGGGGTGTGATTCTGTATCTTAATAAAAATCGACATAATTTTTCGTGCAACTCGCCTGGTTCATTCATCTTACATTTGAATTTTGTTTTCAACGTTTGACAGTACCTTTCTGCCTGGCCATTTGTAGCTGGTTGACCTGGTGCTATCATTTTTTGTTGAATTCCATTCCTCTTGCAGAATTGCTTGAACTCATCGGATTTGAATATTGAAGCATTGTCACTTACAAGTACTTCTGGCAAACCGTGTCTGCTGAAAATTTCTCTAAGGTGATAAATTGTCGAAGATGTTGAAGGACAATTCTTCATCATAGTTATCTCTGGCCATTTTGATTTCGCATCGACTAATATCAGAAAATGATGGTTCAAGAATGGACCAGCATAATCCATATGAACTCGCTGCCAATTTTTCGTCGGTACTTCCCAATGATGTGCTGGAGCTTTTGAAGGATTTTTCTTCACATTACAGCATGCAAGACAACTCTTCACTAAATTTTCTATGTCCTGGTCGATGTTCTTCCAGTAACAATAGTTTCTTGCTAGTGATTTCATTTTCACTATTCCCAGATGTGTGGAATGGAGTTCTTGGAGCATAGCAGGTTGGTATTTCCTAGGAATGATTATACGATGTCCTTGAAACATCAGTCCGTCTTGTAATGACAATTCTGGATCTCTTCTTGTTCCACTCAGCAGTTCTTTCTTCAATTTTAGTAAGTCCGGGTCATTTTCTGTTTCAATTTTGATTTTTTCTGCTGTCAGTATATCGTTGCAAATCTGATTTACCAAGGCAATATTCAGTAAGTGTTCATCATCTACCTTTCTTTCTTCTTCTGGGGACAATTTGAGTGGATTTCTTGAAAAATAATCAGCGTTGGTATGATCACTTGATTTTCGAAATTGAATAATATAGTCAAATCCTGACATATATTGAGCATATCGAAGCATTCTGGTTGCAGATAATACTGGAAGTTGTTTCTGTGGATTTAAAATGGACATCAAAGGTCTATTGTCCACAATGAGAATGAATTTTCTGCCATATATGTAATGAAATAGCTTTTTGAATGACCAATAAATCGCTGTTGCTTCTTTATCTAACTGACTGTAGTTGCGTTCGGCTTTAGTGAGTGATCTTGAAATGAAAGCAATCGGTCTCTCAGATCCATCCTGAAAACGATGAGATAAAACACTAGACAATCCATATGGGCTGGCATCAGTGGCAAGAGTTACTTCCAGATCAGGTGTGAATGGCATCAATACATTTTCGTTTCTTCTTAGTTTCTTCTTAGCTTGAATGAATGCTGCTTCACATTTTTCAGTCCATTTGAATTCTATACCTCTTCTCAACAGACCATTCAGAGGATTATTGTTGATGCGTCTGGGATGAATTTTGAATAGTACATAATTAATCCAAGAAATTGTTGTATTTCTTCCTTGGATTTGGGTCGTGGAGCTTCAATAACTACTTTAATTTTATCATCTGATTTCTGAAGACCTTCCTTGGTGATGATATGTCCAAGATATGATATTTTCTTCTCAAAAAATTTACATTTGTCTCTATTTAGATGAATATTGTATTCTCGTAGTTTCTGGAGGACCTGGATTAATCGATTTTTGCACTGTTCTAATGACGATCCTTGAACCAAAATATCATCGAAATAAGCTGTAGTTCCTTCCAAATCGTGAACAATTTGATCTATTATCTTGTGAAATTCATTCGGAGCTGTTTTTATTCCGAAAAATAGTCTTTTTGCCAAGTATGTACCTCTATGAGTTAATAACGTTTGAATTTTGGCACTCACTCCATCAACTGGAATATGCAGGTATGCTTTAAAAATGTCTAATGTACAGAAAAATTCACCATTTTTCATTTTATTGAAAATATCTTCGATTCTTGGAATTGGATACCGATTATCTTGAAGCTGATTGTTCACTGTCACTTTATAGTCAGCCCAAAGTCGAATTTTTCCATTTTTTTTAGGAACGATTACTAATGGAGTACCCCACTCGGAATTATCAACTTTTTGTATGATATCTCGTCTTTCCAAGTTGTCCAATTCTTTTTCGACTTGTTCTTGAAGTGCATATGGGACTCTTCGAGGTTTGATGAAGACTGGTCTGGCATCGGAGCGAAGAGAAAGAGAACATTGAAAAGCCGGAATTTTTCCAATTTCTGGTTGGAAAACATCTTTGAATTGTTCAAAAATTTTTGATATCAATGTTTCAGGACAAGGTATGGAGTTAACATCGTGAATATCGATTTCTAATTCTCGTATACATCTTCTTCCTATAATAGGAGTACCATAATCAGGAACAACGTATAGATCTCCTATGAAATGCCTTCCTCTGTATGAAGCTGGCACTGTGATGTAGCCTAGAGGTCTAAAGAGATGTTTTGTATAAGAGCGGAAACAAATGTTCGACTTTTGGAGGGGAATTTTCAAGTTCAGTTCATCAAAATCACGTTTGGAAATTATGGTAACTGGATTTCCTGTATCACATTCAAAATTGCAAAGTTTTTTATTGATTTCAATTTTGATAATAATTTTTGGGTCGAAAACGGATGAAGTACCATTGAAAACATCGATGATTTGATCGATTGCGAATTCTTCGTCAGAAAAGTCAGACGTGACAATGTCATTGACATTTTTGATATTTCCTGGATTTTTCTTGAGAAGTGATGAAATACAAACTTTTTCAATATGGCCTTTCTTGTTACACAGTTTGCATCGAAGTTTTTATTTAATGAAACAGTTTTGAGATTGATGACTGTTCTTGCCACAATGGAGGCACAATCCTGTGAGTCCAAGTTTTTGTAGCTGCGAATTACGGTTAGTACTGGCTTTTGAATGTGTGCTAAAATGCTTGTGGTTGTGATAACTGGACATAATATTGCTTTTTGATCTGGAACGACTTCGATTTTGATGAAATTCAACTTTATGCACGTTTCTTGATGACGTTGAACAGCTATCGTAGACTTCTCGGTTTTGTATTCGCGAAGTTTCAATCGCCAATGCAGTTTCCAGGGCTTTTTCGAACGATACATCGACTAACTGTAGAATTATTTCCCTTGTACTGGAATCGAGCAAACCTCTGATGAATTGTGCTCTCAACAGCATGTTGATGACACCTTTCGAACATTCATTTTTATTGCACTCAGTTTTGAAGTCGCATGTTTTGATGAGGTCTTTGAGTGCTGCAACATAATTTGAAATTGATTCACCTGGAGACTGAATTCTTGAAAAGAATCGGTGCTGCTCGGTTAAAATATTTCTTCTGGGAGTGAGGTGATTTCTCAGAAGAGAAATTAGTTCTGTGTAAGTTTTAGTAGCTGGAAGCTCTGGAGATGTCAAGCTGGATATCAGTTTGTAGTGTCTACTACCTAAACAGTTTATTAGAACCATGACTTTTGCTTCATTCGTTTCAGTATCTTCTTTATCGAATCCTTTTAATTTGAAGAAATTTTCCAGTCTTTGACAATAACTGTCAAAATTTTCACAATTTTCGTCGAACGGTTCGAAAGTAAGTATTTGCTTTGGAAGAATATCTTTCACTGATGTAGATGGTTGATGTTGTAATTGAAGGGAATTGACTAAATCACTGAGGGCTGTTATGAGTGGTGCAAGATCCTGAGCCATTTGGAATGATTGAACTGATATTCGATGATTGATATAACGGGTCTTTTCTTGAATACTTGATATGAATTTTGTGTTTCTTTAATCCTCGTCGCCAAATTGTTATATATGAATACCAAATTATTGAATTTGAATAGTTTTATTTCGTAAAGATGATGATGTCTGACATGACATTGAAATCAACAACAGTTTTTCCTATGTTAAAAACAAAACATTGATATAATAATATACCCAATGATCATAATATATAATAAACAGTTATGGAATTTTTATTCAAGGCAGTTTCAATTATCATCTCTTGATCAGATGAAAGTGATACCAGAGGTCCTCCATGCGTTTTCTCTCTTTCAAAATAGTCGCACAAGTTCAGAACAAATTGTTGTGCTTGTGAATGAAGGATATTTCCAGGTATAATCTGAGAAAGATAACAAATTTATTAAATGTTTTTTTTTATTTTTCATTCATGTAATTATGTTCTCCTAATAGGATTTCCAGACTCTAAATTACTGTTGTGTAAATATGCCGGTATAGTGCGGAATTGTAGTCACAATTATGTCAAATGTGGGGAGGCAAAATTAAAAAATTATTGATGAATAAAACACATTGCATTGTACGTTTAACTTTGAGAGAAACTGTTTTTGTAATATATTCAAATGCAAAACAAAGAAAATAATAAAACTCGCTAAGACAATACAGAAAACAATGACGTAATAGACTAATTAACCCTTTCACTGGCACTAGTCGTAAAAAATTCAGGAAAATTATTTTAATGGACTCACTGATTTTATATAGGGTCAATAATCATAATTTGATTGAAAAAATAACGATTATCTCCTCCCTTCAGTTTTTGAGACATGTACCCCCAGAGCGACAAATCCAGTTTACCCATTCCAAGTAAAATATTTTTTCTCATTGTTACAATTTTATTACTCAAAACACTAGTACATACAGTAATTATTATCTATTATGAAATTTTTCGAAACAGTTTCTGTCTTTCAGGAAACATATATGTACTTGGCACTTGTTGCAGTAAACATGTGTTCTCTCCTTACACCCTTCAAATTTACATCGTGAGTTATACTTGTTATTATCATATTCTGGAATATGACAATATCCATCATATCTAGAATCCTTCACAGGTCTAGACTCATTTTTGTTTCTTTTGGATGTACTGGGGTTATCGTCAACGGAAGGTCCCGTAGAAGGCCTGCCCCTTTTTGGAGGTTTTTTGCTAAGTATGAGGTGTTCAGCCACACACTGTCGGAAGCCTAGTAAATCTAGAATTTGTTGTTTTGGAACACCCAAATCTATAGCTTAATTCTTGTATTCCAACCAAGAGTTTGCTAATGCCAGATCTACGGCATGGAAAATTAGCCTTATTGTCCATTTTCTGGATCGAACGTAAGAGCGGTAGATACTCAACAAAAAATCATGTTTATCCACCCCTCCCATACTGCTGTTGTACCTCCGCACTGCTTCTGGCCTAGGTACTTCAATGTATTCCTTTTTTGTTTTATCCCATCTTCTACAGACGTCTTGCTCTCCAATCCCTACAAAATTTGACGCTAGTACGACCGATTTATTGTCATACCATTTTGTGATTATTATGCCATCCTTACTGATGCACTCAGCTGAAGTTCCTCTCCCTTCCTTTTTCATATCCTCATCACTCGGCAGATTTGGACGATGAAAACGGTTCGATCTAATTGTGCCCACTGCAAATATTGACTTCGAACAAAGGAATTGAAATAAGTTATAGGAACTGAAATAGTTATCAAAAAATAAGCCGTGATTGGGTTCAGTAATTCGGTCAGAAAGCTGCATAACAATAGCAGCTGATGCGCCAAAGTGTATATAAAGTGGTTTCATTTCTGTAGTTGATCCCTGGTAGATCAAGAAATCATACACCATACCACTCTCTCCAGCCAACACGTAGAGTTTCACGCCCCATTTCTTAGGTTTGTTTTTGATGTATTGCTTGATATTCAAGCGTCCTTTGAAAGGGATTATTTGTTCATCAACACAAAGATTGCGCTCTAGTGGCAGTTCGTGGTATCTTTTCTGTAGTGCATCATATATACATCGCACTTTCCACAACCTATCTGTATTAGTAGCTTCCCTACTGGTTACATCAACCAAATGCAAAGTACGTCTCAGTTTATAAAATCTTTTCAAAACCATATTATCTTTTATGATTGGAATACCACATGCACTACTCCAATACATTTCAACTCTGGGGAATTGTAAATTTCCCATAACTATATGCATTCCGATAAATTTTTTCACCTCCTCAATATTTGTTGGGGGAAATCTGGCTGTATTTTGCTGAATAGCATACAGATTCGTCATATTTACCATTTGTTTAAATACACTGTTCGGAATGTACCAAAGGAAAAAATCCACTGGGCTAGGCAACTCCACTACAGGTTCAGTTGAGTTATTTCCATTATGCCACCTGACAATTCTGGTTTGATACTGTGCACGTGCCATCCACATGATATTTTCTTTCTTTGTTAGATTGTACTGCTCGTAAAAATTGTCAACAACTTCAGAGTCATTAGTTTTTGATACCATCGAGAAAGGCCCTAATTCCGCGGTTGAAGATCCTGGTCTTGCCGTTGACAATCTTTCATCTATTGTAGACGTTCCTGGTCCCGCCGCCGATGACTCCGCTATACCATCCAAGCCCCCATCACTCCGTCCATCGCTTTCACTCCCGCTCTCCAGATCATCTGCCGGTTCTTCTCCATCCATAAAGTCTACATGTTGACTATCTATACCCGACCCATCCCACCCCAAATCATCGTCAGATAAATCGGCGATATCTGATAAATTATCATTTTCCAAAAACTGTAGCATTTCCTCTTCTGTGAGAGCATTTTGTTTTCGAAGACATTTTCTGAAACAAAGGAAATGTTAGCCAGCCTGACAAATTTTATTTGGATGAATTTCTACCAACGGCTATTTTCGTCGAAGTGGATTTGTCGTTGTGGAGGTACATGCTTTTTGAAACGTATGTTTTAGTGATTATGAAAAACTTTTCGTAACTGAATGAATTATACAGTTCAATGTAGTATTTGTACTTACCAAGAAAATAAAAGCAACACAGAAATGACAGTTTCACTTTATGAAACTTATTATTATGACAGCCAAGTTGCACTCGATCGCTACAACGTCATTACACGACTGCTCAAAATTAAATGCATGACTTCGATCCTACGACCCTAGAGCGCGCTACTCGCATATGCTATATGACGTGGGTGTACCCTACACGGTACAGAAGCAGCAACGTTGATATTTCATTAAATTTGGTCATTTGATGCTGTTGAAACTGATGTACCTGGTGAGGTACAATTCCAGTGAAAGGGTTAATATAATATGTCTAGTAAGTTTAGTTAAACCAACAGTGTCGCCTGTATCATCAAAATACCATAATTCTTTGTTTAAAACATAAATGTTAACAGATTTTGATCGGCTCACAGTTACTGATAAAAAGAGAGATTACATAAAGAGTGTCTGATTTCTTTGATTATAAATGCATAACGCACGGAGAAAGATCGAACTGCATTTTCTGAACTGAATTTGAAAAAGTCATGAATGCCCAACTTTATTAAGTTTAACCTCGTATTTGCTGTTATAACACAAATTGAGAAAAATTCCCCATTGAAGTCCTCTTCATAAAAACTACTGAAAGATCCGAAAGTACTCCATTAAAATTGCGAACGACCTGAAAATAATGTCTTCTGGAATCCCAACCAAGAACAAACGTTTCCTCCCTGTATACGACGAAGTAAATTACTATTTCATGTTATGTAACGACACCCCACAATTGAAAAGATGAATATTTAATTAGAAGATACTCATATCCTCGTGTTCTCCAGGTTTAACCATTATAGTATAAATATAATATGAAAGAGATTATGCGTGCTCAAAATCACAGATTCTAAATTAAGATTAGACAGTAATTAATAATGGACTAGTTAACAACGTAACGACACTATCAAGATTACGTTTGTCATTTATTAATATTTAACAAAATTAATTCCGAGCATGACAAAAGGGAATAAAATATTACCTTTATTACTTCCTGTGCATATGGCGCAGTGAAGTTTCCAAGCTTTCTACCTGAGGTAGATCTTATTATGTTGTATTCACCCTAAGAAAATACTTTAAACGCATTGTCTACGTGTCCTCATTATAAGTGGATGACAACCTCAGGAATCACGTTATATTGATAGGCATGAGAGGGAGGAAGGGTTGAAATGTGTTGGCTCGTATTTTCAGCAAAGCTCTCAGATCATAGGAAAACATCCATTATATCAGAGAATTATATGAATTTTCAAGTTGTTTCAGAGACAGTTGAGAAGTGAAAATATTGGGAATATTTTGATACGGCCTTGATGATCAGTGGAATCATGTAAATTTTTCTGTAAATTTCGTCCAATATTAAGAAAAACTACCAAGTACTCCACAAAAACATCTAGGAAACACTCGTTCTTAATCTCGATTTGTTTTGTTCTGCTCTATAATTTCTTGTATGTTCTAGATCTTATATTACCCTATACATATAAAGAACATGATCTGGAGTTTCAGAATAGTTGAAGCATTACTCATGGCTTGAACAGTTGAAGTTAGTTGATTTTTAGTTAACGTTATTAGCGTTACGTATTTGAAGGGTGTCATTGAACATCTAAGTTGATTTTTGTAGTGATAATAAAGAGTTTTCAAGGGAATAAGACGGCATTAGAAAACAAGGAAAAGATGAATAAACATCCGAAAGAAAACAATAACAGAAGGGACAAGAACTCATGAGGAAACAGGAAGAAGAGCATCTCTAATAGTTTGAAATCCTGATAAAATTAGATGAAAAATAAAAACAGAAAGGGCATCTTCATCAATTCGAAATGGGGGGAAACTGAGATCAAGAGGAACGAGATGTTTGGTTATTCCAGTAATTAGTTATAATCCATATAATCCAGTCTGAAATCAACGAAATAGAACAGGAAGTCAAAGTGAAGTCCATGAAGCTATCAAGAGAGTCCAGATTACAATTTATAAATTATTTCAAATATAAATATCATAGTTAGATGAAAAAAGTCTTTGAGAAACCGTAAGCATCTTAATCTACAAAGCATATCATGTTTAGGTGTCATTCGGTTGCAGCGTAGTATTATTCGCATTCCACGATTCTGCATTTTTTGTATATGGTTCAATTTGTTCTGATTAGGAAGATATAAAATATATATATATAAAATCACAAAAATCGTAATGAGTTTTAATTATGCAATTATAGCACGTTATTCTGGTGTACATTGATACTGAAGAAGGCAGTTCTTCGTTCTTCGACAGTTTCTTCGATATTTTGCTCATTACATATGCAGCATGATCATTCAAACAAATAAAGCCTAGATGCTCAATTTTACTTACATTTCCACTGCTTTTAATTTTTATTGGACGCCCTCCAATATTATTTTGTATTTGTTTTGTTGAAATGATGATCGGCTTATTTTTAGTTTTAGTGGTCAAGGGGTTTGAATCCACCATCAGGCAAGGGTAAAAGAAAGATAATCGTTCATATGGATAGTTCAGAAGGGTTTGTGGAAAGAGGATTTTTGTATCAAAACGAAAAGGTGCCTATCACGAAGATATGAATGGTGACGCTTTTGAAGAATGGTTTAAACAAATGATCGATTTTAATCCGCAGGGATCTACTATTGTTATAGACAACCGGAGTTATCACTCTAGTTTTCAAGAACATCTACCTACAAACGATTGGACTGAAGGCAAATTATTGGAGCGATTTAGCTCAAAAAACATTGTTTTTTCCACTGATACACTGAAAAAAAAACTTTATGGTATCGCTCAAATCCTCAAAAACAAGTAGGTACGAAAAGTACATTATTAACCAACTAGCCTCTTCACGGGGAATAACAGTAGAGCTAATATAGGGCTCAAGTGAAAAAAAATGTAGCCCGGAAAAATACGACCTTCAAAATGAAAGATGTTTAGTTTATGTTTGAATGTGCGGTTAGTGAAGTGACCAGCGCCAATTGGAGAAACCGCATTGACCATGTTATTACCGTAAAACATGCTATGTGGGAAATTGACAATATTTTTGAATTCTTGATTGATTCAATTGTTACTGACCTTTATAAAGATCTTCTTCCGACTCTGATATAATATAATAATAGTAAATATTATACTCATATACTTATTGTTATTTAATCTTTTTTATTTAAAATAACTTCAATTGGTTTTGACTTCATACAAATAATTTTTTGTGAGAATTTAAGTCGGCGACATCATTCGTCTCTGATCCCATTATTTTTCGGTTACTTTTGAATAACTAATGACTGCTGTATTTCACGTTTATAACTTCCAAAATACTATAATCGGTGAAAATATACATCTTACTATTTTTTTCAGATTTATTACCAACTAATTGTTAAAAAATAACATTATATAGCAATGTTTGACGTAAACCTAGATATTTTCATAAAACATTCAGTATTATATTTCTAAACTGAAATTATACCCCAAGATACACCACTGAAAGGTGGCTGGTCAGAATTTGAAATCCCTCAACAATGGCCTTGAAATAGCCTAGTCCAACAAATAGATATTGTGCCTGGTGGCACTACCTAGTGAATGAAAAAATCCAGTTGTTTGCTGTTTTTGTAAACGTTCTACATCAAAATTTGCACGAATCTCGCTGTATGGATTTTGCATACTAAATGACGATTTAATAATCTGTTCATTTAATTTACCGACAGTAATTACGTGAAGAAAACAGACTATTATAACTGCTAAAAAAATTGCTATTAACCAGCGTATTATTGTATCTTTAATTCAGTTGAAATGGCATGGGGCCAACTTAGGAAACGTATACGTCCCAACAATACTGCTTCAAAATTCACTGAGAAAAATAGAAATAATCAGGACCTAAATAAATGAAATAACTGCAGTTAACTCGACACATTTATGATAACAAAACGCAATGAACCAATATACTAGAAACTACGATCCATGAAGATGAAAACTACAAAATTTGTTTTAAATTTTGATAGTGATACGATGAAGATACGTTTAGAGAAATGTGGTTGAGATCATGAACAAACATGACAGTGACTCTCATGTTAAGATTACATGAATTAATGTTTTGAATAATGAAGGTAATTCCGTTATTCAGACATCCGAGTACATTTTGTTTATTTTTCTCTCTTGTGAGTTGAAATGATTTTATTTTGTATGTATAAAATTATTCGGCTTTGAAGGTGATAATATCTACAGTCGTTCAGTAAGGAAGCCACTGGTCATTTCTTGTCAACTATTTTTATTTTTCTTGGATGTTTGATGTTCTTTACTGTTCTTGCCATTTTGTTCACCACCTTTTCATAGCAGTTTGTATAGCATATTTTTATAATTTTGCGGGAGATGTGCCAATCTGTCAGCAATCTAGCACACGCTTCAATGGCTATTGATTTGAATATAGTCGCTAGTTAATTGCCCCAGGAGGAGGAGGAACAGCTCTATTTTAGAAGGATTTTTATATTTTCTGAACAAGCAGATATTTATTTCCACTGCTAGGTCAGGTTCTTTCTAAGCCAACCCTGCGTTTTGGAGATACTATACTGTGTAGGGAGAATACGAGTAACTGTCGTGTTAGAGTCACTGAATCCTTGAAGGCTTTGGCCTTCTTACGGGTATGGCCAATGGGTGGAGTCTATAATAGTTTCAATCTCTTCAAATAGTTTCAATGTTCCAAATAACACACAATTGCGCTAATTAGGAAGGAAGCAAGAGTCATAAGAGAGAGAGAGAGAACCGATAATTTTAGAAGAAAAAGTTGGGTTACGTTATTTTCCCAAAAAATAAGTTTTGTTTTTTTTTAAAGTCACTAAGTCAATATTACGTAAGTATAATATGTTCTCTTATTCAATGGATATATACCAGCTATTACATCTAATTTTTATGGATTGCAATTGACAGGTGTGCAAATAACTCGAATTATTGACTGCTAACAAATTAAAACCCAAATAATAGCGATTACCGAATTTGAAACTTACAGAAGTGACTATTCGTGAAAATTTCAAATACATTTGCTGAAAGCCTCTCAAATGTAATCAAGATTTGGCCAAAAATCAATCCTATATTCTGATTTGAACACATATAATTCATTTCCAAATATTATAAACAGACACATTGTACTGAATTTGAAGTCTGAATGGTTTTAATTAATTTATTTTACATACAAACTATAAGTACTAGTTAATTTATTTAACAACTTATCTCATGTATATCTGAACTATTTCATTTATACTAGACTGTCTGACACGGCATCTAACTCACTATGTGCCTGCTTGCCGCGATGCATATATACACGAAGGGAATCTAACCGAAAAGTTCGCGAACCGCCTCATCTATTCGCATCTAGATGTCGCATTTTATAGATGCCGGAAGACGAGAATTACCAAGTATTCTGTCTAATTGCAAGCTTCTTTATTAGTAAAGGCGACAGGCTCACACTCGCCCCTAGCATCGCCACAATATTGAAAAATACCCATTTACAATATTAAATAGTAAAAAAAATCATTCACAAATCTGAATGTGAAGTATGAGCTCCACAGGGCATGGTTGAAACAAGGAAATATGTCCATTCACATCAATGAAACAGCTGTTCTAAAAAGATTACTAAAATACTGACACCAGCTACCTTTTTCATTGTCTAACCAATTTACCTAAGATAAAATTAATACAGAATTTTTAATCTTCTGTTCGAAAGGAAAGGCTCCATTTTTGCAATTCATAGGTGCTTATTAGAATAAGCCGCTATTTTCATATACCATTTTTATTGTCTTTGCTCGGAATCGTTGGTTCGAAAATGAATATGAAAATTGATAAAAATGGGTTGATATTCTGAAAAATTCAGAACAAAACTGTCACTCTTACTGAAAATATCAATATTTACACTGCACACACGAATGTCGTAATTATCCACTGAACTATTCCATATTGAGAGTCATGTTTTTCTCTAGGCTTTCCGCTTCAATCCTAAAAAAACGAGTTTGAATGAAAATCTTAATTATAAATTCAAGAAAGAAAAGAAGTTGAAGTTTTTGGTACCTATTGACAACTCTTTGTCGACTTGAGTTGTTAGAAGTCCTTATTGATATTGTGTTCGCATAAATGGATTTATACAACAAAGATGAAAAAGGAATTGTAAATATTGGTAGTCCACATTTGAAAGGACTTACAATACATATGTTAGTAGTTTAAACATCAGACCCAGTTTTTGATGCAAAATTGTGCTGTTATTTGGAACTATTGGACTCCACCCCCCGTGAGAAGGCCAAAGCCTTCTAGGATTCAGTGACCCTATGTCGAGTGTTGTGTGCATGCCCTCTGACGTCATGTCATGAACTATAATCCTCTCCATACGCCTGAATAAGTTGAAATGACTTGACACAATTTTTAAAACAAATTACCACATGAACTATTTTCAAAAGTGTATGAGTCATAATACCTTAACGAAGATCCTTGACACCTTCGACACTGGTATGTATTTCGTTTGTCAACTTATAGATTCAATTTCATTCAGTTCGTTACCGAAATCGTTATCTTTTTGGGTTTAAAAGGTGGTAGGGCGGCTTATTAAGAGGCCATGAGCGCGATCATTTTTGGGACTGTTTTCTTGGTAAAAGAGGCGGTCAAAAACGGTTCGCCGTATCGATTTCAAACAAGGATAGGCTTCTAGAGGACATTCGATTCTATGTACCTACGTCTGCGGCAGCACCTCACGATGCTTTTCACAGATAATTGAGGTAGCTGCAATGGTATTTCTCTTTCATTAAAATTTGAAGCAATCGAAATGAATTTGGTATCATAAGGAAGGTACAACGTTGATCTATGTACGTGCTGTAATGTTTTTTCGAAATTATTTGTTCATCTTCCCAAAAAATTGCTTCAAAGTAACTGCATTTTTGGGACATTTTTGAGATTTTTTTGGGAAAATGTGGATTGAAATTTCAATTTCCATTAAAGCACGTACTTTGGATCGAACGTCCTCTAGAATCCTGTCGTTGTTCGAAATCGATACGACGAATCGTGTTTGAGTTATCAATTGACTATTTCACCCTGAAAGCACCCCAAATATAATCGCGCTCATGGCCTCTTAACGACCCTACTTTATATAATTTTGAATATCATGGAGGCCTGCCTCATCGACAGTGATCTGTGGGGCTTCAAATATTCGAAAACTTTTTGAAACGTTCCTGAAGAAAATTGGTAATCGAAAGTACCTACTGACTATAAATTAAAACAGTCTGTCAAATTAGGAACTCAATGATTTAATATTCGACCAAATGTTGTCCCCGCCGAAATAAGATCGCCTCGGGCACAATGTTATTAAGTGGCCGTTTTGTCTCAAATTGAGACTGGAAAAATGCTCACGGAAATTACAGAACACGACACATGGCATGGTACCAGAAAATACGTAACAGTTGACGAACAATTTAACAATGGCTGAGTTAGACTCGCTCATTAATTTATAGGGGATGGCAGGCGCCAACGTATGCCACCCTCCCACAATGGTTTTTTGTGGATTTTGTCGGTTTTATTGTTTTTTACAACCACGGTACATTTGACACCATTTATAACAGGGAAACAGATCTAAAAACCAAAGCATTTATTGAAAATTTTAATGTCTTTTCGAAATGATACCCAATAAATACGTGAGAGACCATCGTGAAAGTGAGGGGCGAGTGGGAAAACTTTAGGAAATTCACAATGTGATATCGAGACAAAGTGAATAAGTGTAAACAATTTCTTAAAAATTTGTTCCTTTGTGTTATCAGAAATCCTCGGAAATCTTCTAGAGGTGAATTGATTACAATGGCCTCACCTTTTAACGTGCGATACCAAGTAACGTCAAGATTTCTTCTGATATTATCCTTCTAGGTGCGTCACTCACCCATCTAAACTGAACATGTATCGTACTGATATTCACATCCATGAACTTGATAACAAATCGATATCATTGCATAGTATGTTAGTGATGTTTCTCGAAATTACTGAGCACTTAGCACTTTTGAATAATTTTGTAATTTGAATAATGGGAAAGCTTGTGTCAGTTTAATTTTTAATATAGAATAATGGCCAATACAAATGAACCAGGACGACAATATTTTTATAGAACTTGCCAGTTGTCCTTTTTATTGAAATGTAGACAACAAACTCTGAGAAAACAAAAAGAGATGAATTATTCTCGAAAAAAAATCTGTTTTATTTTTGGTGATATTCTATATTTTGTATCTCTAAAATATTTAAAACTCTTAATTACTTAAAATTGATTGATATTTCACAATATGTATTTTAGCTGTCTATGTACCTGTCGTAATAATATCTGTCCAGAATATGCTGCTGTTCAAGAAGTATTTATGCATATTATAAATAATTTACAGGGTGTAATTTGACTTCTTGCACTCTCGTAAATGACGGGTGTATAGTGTAATTTTATTATTAATACAACAATTATTGGTTGCATGAAAAATCGAAATAAAAAAGGTATGGGATCAGAGATTGAGTGCTTGTGAATTATTTTGAGTCATCGCGAACACTTTTTACAAGCACAGTTTATGCACATATTTGTCTGTGAGGTACACATTTTGCAATCGATTTTAAAACAACTTTAAACAAAGCTCAGAACTAGTATCAGCAGTATTACTGCATGATATGATTGTCTGTTCAGTACACAATTTGAAATCGGTTTTAAACTAACTTAAAAAAAGAAAATAATCATTCAAATAATGTTTTGATACCTATGGAAACACTTGTAAAATTGAAAGCGAAAAACGTGGAGTACATGCAATATATGATTGATGCATAAATAATTCAATGGCAATTTTGTTGCAAATTGTCTAAATGTTTGTTTGAATTTACCCAACGACAGCTACTCCAATTATTATGACAATAACATAATGATATTATTGTTTGTATGTTCAGTAAAAATTTTAAATCGATTTTAAACCCAGTTAGGTAAGTAACTTCAAACAAGAAAATAATTATTTAAATAATTTTTTGATAGCTATGGAAACAGTTGTGAATCTGAAAGCTAAAAACGTGGAGCACATGCATACAATGATTGATGCATGAATAGTTAGTTCAGTAACAATTTTATTGCAAATTGTCTGAATTGTTGTGTGAGTTTACTCAATGGATATGTTAACAAAATAATAATATGGATGTTTGTCTGTTCAGTACAAAATATTAAATCGGTTTTAAACTAACTTCCCAGTTAGATAAGTAATTCAAAAGAAGAAAACAATTATTTACACTTGTAAAATTGAAAGTGAAATACGTGGAGCACATGCAATATATGATTGATGCATAAATAGTTTACTAAGAGTTTTTTTGTAAATTTTATTTTATAGTAGAGCACTAAAAATCAACTTCTTTTCATGTTGAACCAATTTTGAGACATCTTTAGAACGTATCGGCGATTCAGTTTTTGTCACATTCACTTAATTTAGCTGTTTCAGTATGGAAAAAGCTATTTAACAATAACGTTATTGGCCAAGTCGAAATTAACGTTGTTGTATCATTCGCGATTGGTTTTTATTACAGATATAAACTGGATTAAAAACGAAATTCCTATTTGAATGATTGCAAAATGATTACAAATAAGTTCCTTGAAAAGTTCATACTGAGTGATCTGTAAAAAACGTCTAGATGGCGCCAACGTATAACATCAAAACTAACTGTACGGTGTTTTATTTCAATCTACGATTGAAAATATGATGTTAGTCAAAGTCAAAATAAACTTTAATGTTAGAAATTTTTTAACTTATCGACGAAGCTTTAAAGTATAAATAAAAATGTAAATTGAAATAGGTATGTATTATATAGACTATAATGGTAATAATCTCCCCGATCTGAACATAATTGCAGACAAATGAGAGTACCACTACCATATGCGCTTCGGGGCGACTTAACAAAAAAGGTGGCGCATTTGCTATTCCAGCTGCAGGAAAAACCCGAAAAAACCTACAGTACCACCAGAGGAGTCACTGAGGCGAAAATGAGCGCATGTAACTAAATGAGAATTTTTGAGAATGAATGAAATGAGAATGAAAATTTCTGCCATCTTGTGCCAGTCCTGCCGCAACACTTGGTGAAAACATTCCAGTCTATCAATGACGAGAATATACATGAAATCATAAAAAAAAAACTCAAAAAGTATTCAGATGGCAAGAATAAAAGATATTTGAATTCAAGTATGTTCGATTCATGCTTGAATTATGCGTTTCAGAACCCATCATTATATAACTCTTGCAAACTGTAATACACACTTTCACACAACAAACACTTTACGTCCTTTCTAAACCGAAAAAGTGATTTGATACTTTTGATGATTTTACATCCATTGTAAATTATTGAATTTTTGATCAGACTACTTTTAGGGATTGGCAATTCCATTTCATCATTTTGTCTTGTAATATGATAAGAAGAGCTACCAATAGTAAATTTTGTTTTATGCTTGTATATCAAACACACAGTTTCAAGTATGAAAATTGCAACAACTGTTAATATTTTGTGTTGTAAAAATGGAGGTAGACATGAATCCCGTTACTTCGCTTTGCCAAAATATCGTAGAACACGCTTTTCTGTAAAATTAGAACATTCTGAAATCGGTAGCCGCAGCAAACTCCCCAAAATGCTATTCCATACCGCAGATGTGATTCAATACATAAGAACCAGAAGAGAGCCTTTTACATAGAATTTCGGTGTGCTGCTCAAATTTTAATGAACTATCAACTATCAACTTTGACAAAAAATAGCTTTGGAATGGTTCCGGCATCCCAAACAAAGAAACCCAATACTGTAGCCATCATGCAAAAAGTTCAGATTTGAATGGATTGCTGAACCAGGATTTGTCAATTTCTCATTTTTTGTAGGTTCCAATTTTCCTTATCATGAACACTAGATGGTAAATAATTTATTTATTATTCATCATCGGTAAGCTTTTTTGTATTTTGAAAATATTGTATTCAATTTTATCTTGAAGTTCAGAGTGTACAGTTTCGAGAGTCGCTAGTAGTACATTTTCAAATGAAGTTGAATTTCGATGTACATCATAATATTTCAGAACCTGATCACACGCCTGCTCCCTACTCAGGTTCCAAATCAACTGTCACTGTCAATGCCAAAATAGAATAATTACCGAGTCTCCATTATAATATTTGCAACGTACGCCAATGGGATCACTTTTGTCATTACGTACACAATACAAAATCGAGATTGTGCAAGTCAATGGGAAGTCTATTTATGAATTACACCTAATTGTACCGACTGCGAAAAGTGGTACCGTTGTTAAGTTTAATGTTATTAGCTATTGTTTTTGGACTAGCAACCACGCTTCTAGCGTGATGCGTAGACATTTTTATTCAGCGAATTAACAGTATCATTATTTATAAGCAAGAAGCACAATACGCAATTTAATTGCAGATTTCCCACGCCATAACTACAACTGTAACCGCTGCCATGTCGTTGCGTTATCTCTCCAGCAGTTGGCACTCCGTCGATCTTGCAAACACGAATAATAATGTCGATTGCATGGTCATAGGAAGCCGATAGTGGTTTGTTTCCGTTCCGTATGTGTAATGACAGCAACTAAAGATATATTTTTCGCATGCCCAAAATATTTCAATATCTACAATGAAACTATAAATGGAATGATTTTCACTAAAAAGTTTCACAAAACCACGACAATTGTTTCGCTGTACAACAGCTTCTTTCCCCCGATATGCACCAATATATTACTGATTATAGATAATATCATGGATTTTCATCAAGTATCTACGAAGGCGTAGAAGGGCCACGAGCAATTTTGTTTGTGGATTCCCGACTCTAATCTCGGACCCCCAACTTTAAAGTAGGACCCTTGACCTAAAACTCGGAACCCCTACATTAATCTCAGACCCCGACATTAATCTCAGACCCCCGACTTCAATCTCAGACCCCCGACTCTAATCTTGAACCCCCGACTTTGATCTCGGGATTCGACTGTGTTCTTAGATTCTAGAATTTTTACCAGGGAATCTCTTTATAGGGCTATAGACACAAAATGAAACGTTTTTTCTCGTTCGCTATTGGTTAAAAGGATAAGATATCTTGATTTTATTGAAAATATGAACAGGATGTTCACAAAATCATATGTGGAATCATCTGAGACTGAAAGACAAATATTTTTCAACGTTCAAGATAACTTGGTAAATAAACATAAATCAAAATTTGAATCGACTACTAATCATTATGTCACCCGCAACAATAGTTACAGTGTGAAACTTCCATTACGAACTAAAAATCTCACTAGATACTCTATTTTCTATAACGGTAGCAAGATGTAAAATACTTACTGATTGATATTAGATCGACACAAACTTGAATGAAAATGAATTTAGAAAAACTGTCTAAAATTTTCTCTCTCAAAGACTACTTCATGCTGGAATTCTTCCATTCATTATATTAACTGTATATCCGATGTCTTATATTTTGTGTATTCTGTATATTTGTATATTATATTGATGTTATAGTTTTGTCTACATTATTTGTTTATTGCATTTTTTTACTGTCCTCCTAGTGTCATGTTAATTCGTTTAATTTTTTAATCTGTTTTACTTTGTCCTACGTTTTATACAGTGAGCACGTAAAGGTTGGAACAAATTTGTTAAACGCTTGATATGACCGTTCGGGTTATGACGTCATTATATAATTTTTAAAACGGCTCCACCCTATTTTGATGATGTTTTCAAGAAAAACGCATTTTTCTGTGTATGAATGTCATATTTTTTCTTATGTTACATAACCGTACGTTCTTGAAATGAAAGATATTTCATTATTCATAACAAGGTAATATTAGGTCTGTTAACGTAAACTTTTGACTCAAGGTATCCCCACCAAAAAAAAATCTAGTGGGGTTACATCAGGAGATCTAGCTGTCCACTCTAAAAATCCTCCACTACGATAGAAATCATCTTCATTAAGAAATCATATGAGGATATTCCTGAAATGATAGTAATACATCCGATTGTTGATCTTCCGTTACGTCTGGACAACCTTTTGTGTATAATTATCGCCGACATTGTTAAAATTTCTGAATTTTGCTACGACTTTGCTCGCTGTAGAACGTGTAATAGGTCCATCAGGATATTTATTGTTAAATAAGTCACTCACCTCAGCTTGCGTACGGTTCTTACCTCCCTAACCTTACATCATTAAAATCTCTTTGCGTTGATTTTCGCTTTTCGTATGGTGTCGATAACTTATTTATACCATAATTATTTGATAGGTAACTATCATTGTTAAGTCGGATTTTAAAAACATATTTACAGTCAGTGTCATGTTGCCTTGGAGCAATCAATGTGTCAAACCCCTATAAAGTGAAAGTAATTCATGAACTTAATGAAGATGATTTCGATCGCAGACGAGGATTTCTAGAGTGGCCTGCTAGATCTCCTGATCTAACCCCACTAGTTTTTTTTTGTGGGGATACCTTAGGTAAAAAGTTTACGTTAACAGACCTAATATTACATTATTATGAATAATGAAATATCTTATATTTCTCGAACATACGGTTATGTAACATAAGGAAAAATATGTCATCCATACACAGAAAAAAGCATTCTTTTTGAAGGTATTATCAAAATAGGGTATTGCCATTTAAAAAAAATATAATGATGACATAACTTGAACAGTGATGACGTCATTAAAACTATGTGTAGGCCAAAAAATGCGCAACTAAAAAAGAAAATCGACGTGTCTGAGCTTTTTTCCCCAATGTCTATATCAATATTTTAACGAATTGGTTCCAACCTTTACGTGCTCACTGTATACACCTGTAGTAGCTTTGTCAACAAGGAAGTTCTTCTGACAAAGAATCATATTTATTATTATTATCATTAACCTTTTGGAAGGTATTCATGTTGAAAGGGGAAACATTCTCATTGAAACAAACATGACTCCTCTGGAAAGGACCTTAGATAAAAATTAAGCTATTTTTTTGTATAATATCTAACAAGAAACAACTACTTCCCTAGCTAAAGCCACGCTGAACATTGAACTACATCTGATAAACATTGCATTATAATAATAACAGCCGCCCTCTACCCACACAGGCTATGCCTTTGGGTACACACTCTTCGAGTGATTATGAGGAAGTGTTATCATTATTATAACTTGAAAGAGTAAAATAAATTTTAATATCTGACAGAAAATAACTACTTCCCTACTGGACGCTGGACATTTTTAACTACATCCGATAGATATTGTGAAAAGAACCTAACTTGCAAATTTTCACTTCACATTTTTTCTTTCAAGTTATATATATATGGTCTTTACACAATATCTATCAGATGTAGTTCAATGTCCACCGTGGCTTTTGCGGGGTAGTAGTTGTTTTCTGTTAGAAATTACAAAAAAAAGCTTAATTTTTATAGTAGATTTTTTCATTTCAGAATATTTTCCTTTTCGATAATGTATCTATTATTGTATGGGACAAATAATGTTGAATTTAGTGTATCCAATTAATATATCTGTTTGTACATCAGACATTCATTCATTATTTGCTTCATTTCTAAATCATTGAAATGATTGAAATTCGAAGCGTCGGTCAGAAAATATTGATCCATAAAAACTATCTGAACACATCGATGTAACTATTCTCTTCCAGACTGATATCCGTAGAGCCAGAAATATACAGGGTGACTCAGAATGAGACCAACAAACTCCGTTTACTGATTCTTTAGATAAACATAATATGATATTTGTTGTTGTTTGTTTCAAATTTTTTCTTTCCGTCAACCAGCTGCACCCTAACGAGCAACCCTCAGAAGTCTCCAGGGAACTTGTGTGAGCTGGGAGAGACCAAGCCCTTATTTTTTAACGTGTGATGCCCTTATGGTTGACAAGCGAACGTTCGACCATCACTACCACCATAAACAGGTGTTTTGATTCGCATTTCGCCTGATATCCCGAGATTAAAGTCAGACCCCCGACTTTAATCTCGGACCCCCGACTTTAATCTCGGACCCCCGACTTTAGTCCGAGATTAAAGTTGGAGGTCCGAGATTAAAGTCAGGGGTACGAATTTAAATTGGGGATTCCAAAAAAATTGCTCGTGGCCCTTCTACGCCTTCGTAAGTATCGGCTACATCAATTAAAACAAAATATTTCAGTATCGACACGAGAGTGGATATCTCCAATTCCGAATTGTATCAACGGGATACCGGGAAATATCCAGGTAGGCCCTTCGCTTGACTCCCCCAAAGTGGCCCCAATTTTCTCCTTGTCCTTTGTTGTCAATAGTTATGAAATGGGAGAATTCCATTTTACTAGCTTCATAACATTTGTGGGCGTTACAAATTATTCATCACATACCTTGTATATACCTACCGGGTGACCACAAGGTCACAATTTTTCTATAGTTTGAAGATACAGATTTCAAAATTTGATGGGTCGCTATAAATAGTTCTTAAATATGCATATTCTATCTGAGAATTTACCACTTCTGGTTTCACCGCAAGTGACCCTAAACTTTTTTTCAGATGACACTCTGGATATTTTGTCTGATTATCCGAAAGAGCTACGAATTTGCGACAAGTGCAAAATGTAAGTGTTTATTTCACTCGACGTGAAATTGTCCGAAGAGGCCGTCAGGCCGAGTTGGACAACACGTCGAGTGCTATAAACAATTTTGGCACGAGTTGCATACCATATTTTTTCTACGATTGTGCAAGAACCAAAAACTGTTTCATTGAGGTGGTACTGAAAGTGTAAGGAAGACACTCTTTGTTCAAATCCAGCTGCTGAAAGTAATATAATAATATTCAATGAAACAAATTTTATTTTTATTAAATTGCCTTTTCTAGTAATGTTGTAATCACAGTATGTAATAAATATGATTGACAATAATATAAAATATGCAACTGTTTAAAACGTAATACCATCTCATAGAAAATAGACAAAATATGGCGTCGATTTGACTTTTATGTTTGTCATGATGACAGAACGCTGTAGCAGAATGCATGAGTGCAATAAAACCTTTATTGCACTCAGTGCAATAAAATCTTTATTGCACTCAGTGCAATATAGAACCAGTTTTTCCACCAAATGCTAATGAAGAGAAATATTTTTCGAAACGTAGGTACGAGATTTTTATACATTTCATCGTTTTGAGAAATCATGAGTTATCCCATTACTCGTAATTAAGCATATACAGAAGAATAAATGTATCATAAATTTATTCTAACATTTAAAATTGAAGACAACTAATGTCTAACCATAAAAAAAACAAGATAAAAAATCAATTGTGTGTTGGTCACTGGTCAATAACGAAAAGTCAAAATGACAAAAAACAATTCTTTACAAATACTGTTCAAAATGTTCTCTATTATGTTCTCTGCACAAAATGGCACGTCTCACTGTTGCTTCCAAAACCGCATTTAACTGAACATGAGTAATATTAGCAATTACCACTCTAAGGCGTTGTTCCAAATCCTCCTTTGATTTAAATCTATATAGTAAACCTGGTTCTTCAGGAAACCCCATTCGAAAAAATCAAGAGGTGTGAGATCGGGTGACCTCGGAGGCCATCTTGTAGGACTATTAATGCAATTCCATCGATGTGGGAATTGTTCGTCAAGGTGACTGGTCCCTACTCGGGAATTATGGAAAATGCACCATCCTGCTGGAAATCCATTTTTTGGTACACATCAAAATGTAAATTCTCTATGAAATCTGCTATTTCGTTCTGTAACAATCCCAAATAGCGTTGCCCATCCAATATACCATCGAATATTATTGTCACAATAATTCGAGATCCAATCAGACCCATACGTTGAACCCAAAGCGTCCCTAAAAATTCCCTTGTGTTATGAGCCTGGGGTTTTCAGTTGACCTGTGTGAATCTGGTGTTATTTCTATTGAACTTTCCAAGATTCGTAAATCTCGATAAATCGGAAAATAGAATATTGTGATATTAGGGTCCTAAGGTGGTTCTCTTATGATCATTTTCGTAAAGGCGCTGATGTATGTGATATTTATAGGGTTTAAACTCATGTTTTTCAATATTTTTCGAGCTGATTCTACACTGAGAAAATTTTGTTTTAAATTTGCAATGTATTTTCAATGCTTAGAGTGGAACATTATTTCAGATTCATGGGAATCTTACTTCTATCGTTCAATTTTTAAACTACAAGATGTATCTATACGCACTTGAAATGATATTTAGTTCAACGCGTAAAATTTCTTTCGATATACTGAAAATAATTGTGTGAATATCCCTCGACTATCAGAACATCCACCTGCAACTGGAATGTACATCCGTCTTGGCGTTAATTTTCGCGTTCGTTATAAAATTACGCATCCACAGGGTGAAGTTAGCTCCCACACGTTCCTGTTCATTCTTTTTTGTGTCCAACTGAGGTATTGAGTATAAAACATAGAATTTTTGTTTTAGGCTGAACGCCACAGATTCAATTATTTTTTCTAGTACCTACATGAAGTGTGCTAGATGATTCTTACCCAGATAATACGGGGTCAATCTGTCTGCCATTCAGCCAGAATGGTTAATAGAGGTATTGAAGTGGATGGAAAAATATTGAGGATTTTGGAAACGTTCAACGTTAAAAAATTTGAGCAATATATCTCCACTTCACCAAAACACTTTATTGCTATAAATACTCATCTGGAGACTATTATCAGTCTTGATGATGCTAGTTTTATCAGCGAAACGTAAATCGAGTATAATATAATGAAGTGCTTTGGTGACCTGGAGTCGAATTTCTCAAATTGATGTATACATCTATGGAAGACAAAATGTACCTACCTATACAATAAAAAATATATACAATGAGGTCTTAAAGTAACGGATAAATTCATTTTTTACGTTGTTATCTATTTTCAAGAAAACCCCTGAAACACGTCAATTCATGTTTTCAAAAAGACACTATGTGATCTAAAAAAAAATCGCCGCTCCTTCACCCCTCTCAAAGTGGCAGCCACCACCCCCCAATTATTTTTAAATGAAATAGGCGGTCAAGTGATACCTCATTACATCTGTGTGTCACGTATGACAACAGGATTTTTCTTGAATATGGCTAATGAGGTAGAAAATGAATTTATCCGTTACTTTAGGACTTCACTGTATAAATTCATGATAATGTAATCCCACATTATGAAATTCCAATGCAAATTCACATCGGAGTGTATTTTTCAAAATCAAAATCAAATCGTAATATTACAATGTAAAATTCCACTGCAAATTATTTACGTTAGAGAATCAAACTGTAATATTACAATGTAAAACTCTAATGCAAATTTTTGTTGTGAAGTAATATAACAATGTAAAGTTCCATCGTAAAATTATGTCACAACGAAAAGTTACATCGAAGAAGTGCACAGAGTTGATCAGAGTAAATATCCAAGGTGATATAACACGTGGTATGCAAAATTCCACTTGAAGGTAAATTCCCGTTAAAACGGGCGGTGATTAAATTGCCGCTAGTGGGAGCGGAGGATATTCTCCCAGTGTAGTTCAACTGATAATTATTGTTAGATTTGTCGAAGAGAGATGGCGGATCATCATACACAATAGACAAAACATTGGTGCTCATCAATAATAAAGCGGTGTGGTTCATGAGTACTGACATCTGGTTCCATCCTGAATAGCCTTTCAAACGTTAGAAATATTTTCTAGTTGGTGGAGTTGTCTAAGAGGGAATCGTTCTTAGTATGGAATAGAAGCCAAAGTTGCATCACGTTTTCTACACTCTCCCTGAATTTGCAAAAACTCTGCTTTTTCATTTCGAGTAAATTTTGGCGCTATCGGAATATTTTTAAAAAGATACTGGAGTATTGAATAAATATGACAAACTGTCACTTTGTTGATAGAATTTGCTTTTTTGTTCAGATTTCTTACATTCAAATCCGCCTTCGTTGAAGAACATTAAATTTTGAGAACACTTTTAATGAAACGTGATTGTATTTTTAATTCCTTCCGATATTCCCCAAAACTTTTCATATAAGTTATCTGATAATTCATCATTTTTCAACATGACAAAGTGAAAAGAGCTTGTTGCTATTTTAAAGGTGCCTTTCGGTTTCGAAGAAATTTTTAATAATTTTTGAAAAATACGAGAAGATATTTCGCCCCTTGGTTTACCTATCAACTCAAATCCGCATTAGGATTTCTACAAAATTTTAACAATTTGCGAAAGAAATATGCAAATAGTATCGTACTTCAAACTGAAAACAAACATTTGAAAAAATCTAACAACCAACACGTAGGTATAAGGAAGGCGAAACAATACTATTATACCTACAACTTTTATAGAAAACTCTAGCAGTAAATATAAAACAATTTGAGATGTAGTAAATTCACGTCTAGACAAGACAAATTCACTGGAAAATATCGAACCACGGAGGAGAAATAATATCGCATGAAAGAGATATAGATAATATATTTGGACACTTTTTTGTATCGATTGTAGGTGATCAACTCGAAACCCATTTCAACGATAACTTATCTATTCCGTTTCGAACTTATTAACTCATTTTTCTTCGAACCTTCTACCGTTGCCAAGATATAAAAAATAATACGAGACTTAGAAATGATGAAGTTCCAGTTTACCTTCTGAGATCATGTGCATCATACTTACCTTTCATTCTGTATAAATAAATCAGTTGAGATAGAACAATTCCCTATAGCCGCCTAAAAATAGCACTGGTATGTATTCACAAAATAGGGGACATTATGTAAGTCATGAATTATAGACCAATTGCTCTTTAGAACTTTTTCTCCAAAGTTCTGGAAAAGGGCATATAAAAAAAATAAGTATAGCTTCCTTGGTAGGTTGTAAATACTGAATAAAAAACAACATGGATTCAGATAAAGGCATTCCACTGAAACGGTAACACTTGATTTTATACAAACAAAAAATGAAAAACTATAGAAATAACAACCCACTATTGGACTGTTCTCCGATTTGTCCCGAGCATTCGACACGCTGAATTTTGATTTCATCGAAAATAAATGCACTTGGGATTCGTGGAAATAAATCACAATGGATTTGTTCATTTCTGGAAGGACGTAAGCTAATAGTGAAAACAAATGAGCAAACTTCTCATAAATTCTTAATCGAATCTGGTATTCCCCAGGAGAGCGTCCTTCGCCCTTTTATATTCCTACTATTCATCAATGACCTTCATGATTACATAAGCGACAGAGATGTATATATGTTCGTACACGATACATCCATAATAGTATCCAGTCTAGACATAAACGAGCTACTCACAAAAACGAATAACGTTCGTTTTCAATTTGAGAACTGGTGTAACAAGAACAGTTCAATCATATACTACTCCAAAACTATTTCCGTTCCTAAACAGGAACACATATTATTGAAAAACTAAATAATAATAAGCACACATTATATACTATTGCAAGAAAGCTGCAAAATCCTTGGTACAATTATTGATAGCAGACTTGAATGTCAGGAATGTATTAATATGATTTGCTCCAAACTAAATAAGTATTACTTGGCATTAAAAAAACTAACGAGTTGTCTTGGCTTGGAGGGGATAATTTCTGTAAATTACGCATTGGTTTACTTAACTATAAGTTATATCATTGTAGCTTATAGCACGGCCACCAATAGTGCCCTAATCTTTCTCGCACAAAAAAGAATATTTCGACTGATCTTCCACATACCGAGAGAACATATCATTTAGATTGAATATTTTTTTTTTATATTTAACAAATATCTGTTTTGAATAGCGCCGAACTTAGGTAAATTTGGCTGAAACATTTGAAAAGTTGAAAATGTGCAAATAAAATATTTATTTCTCACCAAGCAATATACACATATGAATTTAAAAATTATTTATCATCTGTGAACTTTTCCAAGCTGGATGTTAATAAACGTAAAGTTGAGTGAATTATAAAACCTTGTTCTGAAAAGTTAAATATTTGTTATATTAAAATATTAGTGATTTTTCAGAATATCTATTTGTAATAAAAATATGGTAAGCTTTTTTGGAATATATGATCAATTTTCATAGAAATTGATATATTTGCAGCAAACCGATACATGGATTTGATATTAACTACTAAATATTTTCTTGGCCAAGAATATTTATTAGTATACACATATATTTACTGAAATTATTTTGTTTAATCATGTTTTGTAGCTAATATTGTTGAATGATGTTTAAAAATTTGTTGTTAAAAGTGAAAAGATATATTCTTGATTTTCTTGATTGATGATGTTTGGCTTCCATAGAAAAATTTGATATTTCTCGTTTTTTGATTGCCATTATGTTTTATTGATAGTCAACCAATAGTTATGTATTAGATACCTGTACACCAAGAGAAAAGATTATTTATATTCAATAAAAGTTATTTATATTCACCAAATATCTGTTTTGAATAGCGCCGAATTTATGTAGGTTTGGCCAAAACCTATCAAAAGTTGAAATTCTACAAATAAAATAATTACACACACATAATGAATTTAAAAATAATTTATTTTTTGTAAATTTTTCTTCAGCAATTCCTCTAGCTCAACGGGTTCCTGTGACGCCAACGTTTCCATTTTAGTCAGCGATCAAGTGGTGTACTGAGTGGTATTTATTGTATTAGGCCTAGAGAATTTGTGATTTCAAACACTAGTTTCCTCCATTCTTTTAAGTCTCAAAGCTTTGCAGTATAATAAGACAACGAATATCAATACTTTACGTTTATATTTATGTAAACTACTAATCACACCATGTAAACAAACTATCACAAACTGCATAAAACTATGGGATAGGACTGAGAGTTGTCGGAACATATCTGTGCTAAAAAACTCGTGTGCTCCTTACGACCGTGACCGTGACGTCCCGATTCGGCTTCGTTAGCCCACGATTTATTCGATTCATTGTGTTGATTATCATTCTGTGGAAATAAATATTGGTCTGCTTTTAAGAATATACACCAAATATTGATTAGGAACTAATCTTTTAGTTTGATATTATTATATATGTTTCAACAAATAAATTAATTTATTAATTTTGAATAATTTCTTACTGCGCCTAAATACTACCATTTACTTCTAGTGAATAAATTGAATTTCTTCAACAAAGATAACTTTGTTGGAAAAATGCTTTCCTATGAATAAAGAAATATTCATGAAAATTAATAAACTTATGATCAACAAATTATCATAGGGCCGAGTATCATTTATTTCTGTCAATTATACATGGCTCTAACAAATTGAAATGTTAATATTTAATAATATTTTCTCCAGTGTATAATATATGAAAAGTAGAACAGATTCACTCATTCAGATTATTGTTCCAATTGAATCTGAAGAAGTAACATTTTATGAGTCAATGGAGTCTATAATCTGTAATGGTTATCAATGGTGATTATTGCAGAATAGGGTTATATAACAAAAAAACCAAAATCACAGAAAACATATTTTATTAAGACACCATAAATAAAATATCAATCAATTATATTATATTATAATTAAGTTTTGCCTAAAGTCAATCCTATACCGGGCTGGTATTCTCAAAATTGAAATAATGCCAGAGCCTACCGAGAAATGAAGTAACATTATCCGTCAAAATTACCTACTAGACAAGCATTCAATTTGAAAACTAAGGATTTCAGAGTTGATTAAATCATAATAATGATTTTATTCATTCATTTATTTTACGGACAAATAAAATTTGAGTTTTATTTTAGCAGTAATCATAATTTAAGCGTGTATCTCGACTTGTGTATCCAATTTTAATTGGTATCTGATCTATAAACTACGACCTATCTATCTATATATACTCTTGAATATACTGGAGTTTTTTTCCGAACACCAAACTGTTATTTCTAACACTACGACACATGTTTCATTCACCAAGTCATCATCTTCAAGAGGAAGATTAAACTCAAACTCAAATTCAAAAATTACTAATAGTTTTTCATATAAAACTCTGGATTGATATGAATCTTTCGGTGACAAAAAACCACCTTATTCAACCGGGACTATTCCCCTTTCCAATGTACGGTGAATTAGCTATTTTGAAATCTATGTATCATTTCGAATTTGGGTATTGCGCCTATCAACGAATGAAGGCATGTTTTATGTGTTCATTTCTAATATTCTTGTAACAAAAGATGATTATAGTATTTCACTGATATAGCATTACCGTAACATCCTGTATATGTCGTAAAAGCAAAATCGAATGCTGAGATGGTAAACAACTGGGCCATTATTATTTTTCTAACCAAATTCAAATTCGACCAATTTGGATTTTATCTCGCTGGACAAACAAGCCTTTGTACAAATTCTGGTTGCAAAAACCGATAATAACAACAATTGAAAGATGAGGAAATAATTACACCAACCAGCGGCGAAATAACAATATCGCAAAGATAGAAAGTGTAGTGGAAAATTAGTCGAGCATTAGAAATTTAAAAATAAATATGAGCGGTAATTTTTATTTCCTCTGTAATTCGATACAACATTTCATAATGTCATATGGTCTGCTGAACAGAAGCACTCATAATTCTTTGTGCTTAGAAATATGGATTAAATATAATATGGTAGAAGGGCCATTGATACAGATTAAAGCCCTTGTCCGTTTTATCTATGAAAATGGGGATGGAACTAAATTCAATACAAGGACTTACTTGAACGAAAAAAACCGAATGGCATTTTCCATTCGAAAATATTATGTTCATCCTTTGTGCTGCCAATCATTAATGATGAGTAATTTCACAAATAATTTTAATGACACTTTTGTTGGAACCGGTAGCTAGTAGGTAGGTAGGAACAGAGTACAGGGTCTGACTGGTGACGGAAATCATTTCATGAAGCATTTTAAAAATATTGTTACATGATTTTACAGAGCAAAAATACACCAAGCGGTCCAAATGAATGTGAAAAATCCATAGAAGCATAGCTGATTAAACATGTTTTGATTGTATTTTATCAAAATATTGTTTGATATTTGTCAAAATGTTCCGGCAATGTTCTTAACAATACAACAATCGTGACGGTGCATCTAATTTACACATTTATACTGATTTTTACTACGTTTTCATTTCTTGTCCGTCTGTTTGCCTGGTACAGTACAAATTATGCAATCGACTTCAAACTAACTTCCCGATGATCTATCTAGAGACTTGAAACTTTTAACATATCTCAGAACTGGGATGGCAAAGCAATATTACTTCACAATAATATGTTACAATCATTCATTCGTGAATATAATGATAGTGATGTTTATCTGTTTGGTAAAAATGGTGCAATTGATTTCAAACTAAGTTCAAACATGGCTCAGAACTGGAAGACACTGCAATAGTATTGTTTAATTTGTTGAAACAATTGAATAATAATAATAATGTTTATACGTTGAGATAGAGACTTGAAATTTTGAAAATGGCCCAGACCTAGATGACAATGTTATATCATTGCACGATATGATACAATAATTTATTAGTGATATTAATAATGTGCGTGTGTCTATAAACATTCCCAGAACTGGATGACCATGAAATATCACTGCATAATATGTTAATACTGATAACAAAAACATAATAATATTGTTTGTCTATGTTCAGTACATATTTTGCAATCAATTTCAAACCAACCATAAATATTGCTCAGAACTGGATAGCAATGCAAATAGTATTGTATAATTTGTTGAAATGATTTAATAATAATAATAATGTTTATCCGGTGAGATGAGACTTGAAATTTTGAAAATGGCTCAGAACTGGCTGACAGTGTCATATCACAGTAATTCATAAATGATAGGTATCAATAATGTGTGTTTGTCTGTCTATAAAAATTGACCAGAACTGGATGACCATGAAATGACATTAAAAAATATATGTTAATAATGATAACGAAATCATAATAATATTGTGTGTCTGTTCGGTACAGATTTTGCAATCGGTTCCGAACTATCCTTGAACATTTCTCAGAACTGGAAAAAATGCAATATTATTGCATGTGTTAAAATAATAAAATTGATAATAATAACGTTTGTCTCTTTGGTACCAATTTTACGATCGATTTTAAACCAATGCAAGTTCATGCTCAGAACTGGATGATATTGTAATATGATGTGTTAATAGTGATAACATAATATTTGTTTGGTACAAATTTGGTAACAATTTGCTAACTCCTAACGTAGCTCAGAACTAGATGACAATGTTATATTATTGCAGAACATGTTAACACAATAATGATAATAATATTTGTCTGTTTGGATTTTCTACTTCATGTGTGATCAGGTGAAGAGAAACATAATCGCATTAAAATTACAACAAGACTAAAGGCAGAAAAATAATGTCAAAAGCATACAAAGAATAAAATAATATCTTCTGGCCTATAAACTTTTGTAACCCCATACATATTGTTCTGAAAACTAGTGATTGTAAATTTTTCATAGCTATGAAAATACTTGTAAGATTTTGAACAAATAACGTGCAATAAATAATTCAAGCATCAATTGTTTACCATAGCCATTAACTGTTGTGCGTGACAGTAGAAGTACTCTCGGAAAAAAGCCTGGAAGAAAAGCCCGAAAAAAAACCCACCTGAAAAAAACCTGGAAAAACGACCCATATTCCCATATTAAATAAATGGTGCAAAACCGTCCTACGTTATCAATTTCCATGCACTCAAATGTCTACGTATTGTTTGTTCGTTCTGGTTAAATCATACTAAAAAATTACTCCTCATGCAAAAAACGTATTTTCACTACGAAAAATGGTGCAAAAACTACATACTTTATCAATTTCCACGCACTCAAATGTCTACGTAAGGTTAGTTCGTTCTGGTAAGATCGTACTAAAAAATTACTCCTCACCAAATGTATTTCTAAAATGATGAAACAAGATAGTTGTTATCAACAGTGGTAGATTAAAGAAATAGTAAGTGGGTAAATGGCAGTTTTCAATTTATAATTACCTTAACGAAAATATTGACTCACTAGGTATCAACACAAATCATGGGTTGAAACAAAAATTATGTAATGAACTACAATTGCAGCATTGGAAAGGTCGTTCAAAGATTGTTTGTTATTTTTTTGAGTACCATGTTTTATATTTTTGCATTGATAAACGAATCAATCCCTCTCTTATCTCCAGATTGAGATTGATCTACACATTTTTGTTTCACGAATCATATTATGATAATGAGTGATGATCACGTCGGAATTCTTTACCACACCGATACTGTAAGATGCCAATGCTGATTTGAAACATCCTGACAAGAAAAATTTCATCAAAAATTTTAAATAATTTTATTAACTAAATAGATACCCGCGAAATTTGGTTGGTGAGGGCTTTTGGTGGAATCCAAACAGTGTTTTTCTTAGGGTGGTGAAAAAAAAATGTTTGTGACTTATTTTCCCAACACACAGAAACTAGCATGGAAAAAATTAATATCAACAGTGACAAAAATAAAGAGAAATATATCACGTGGAGGAACTGAATCTGCAAGAAGAAGAAGAAATGGAAAGAAGAAATAGCTTTAGAAACATATACAAACAGACACCAACGAGTCAAACTTGATCAAATCGTCAGTGAAACAAGAGAAATTTAATATGGAATCCCACAAGGTACTGTGTTAGGACCCATTCTATTCAACATTTACGTGAACGAACTATACTCTATTCAAAGTGATGGATTCATTCTTGGTTTTGCTGATGATACGGCAATTCTGTATACCGCTGATACTTGGGATGAACTTATAGAAAGAACACAAATTGATTTTGGTAAAATAAAAACATTTTTAGATAGTAAACTACCCACAGTAAATTTGGAAAAACTGTGGGTAAAATTTGGAAAAAACAAACTACGTCGTTTTCAGCTGTAACAGAACTGGATTGCCGATATTCGACAGCTTGACCGTATATATAAATGAGAAGCCTTACTCTATCTCACCGTTAAGTGAAATTAAATATCTGGGAGTTATTATCGACTCACATCTGAGGTGGGACTCTCATATTAAACTCGTCGTTAAAAAACTACAAATAACTTTATACAGATTTAAATACCTTAAAAAATATTACCAACCTACCACTTAAAAATATTATACTATGCACTAGTAGAGAGCCATCTTCGCTATGGGATATTAGGATGGGGCGCTGCAACGAAAACATATGTACACCTTTTAGAAATAAGCCAAAAACGGTTTCTCAAGCAAATTTTTTCTAAAAATCGTCTGTACGACTCAGACCAACTATATTTAGAAACAAAAATCATAGACATCAGACAACTATACTTTCTTCTCACACTCTCAAAATATCACGCAACAAAACAAACATTAATAGCACCCACTCATTCATATTATACACGAAACCGAAATCAGCATCTAATTCCCCACATGATGAAGACAATAACACAACGTTCTTTCATTTATTTGGCACCAAAATTTTATAATAAATTACCTGAACGACTGAAAACATTAATTTGTCCGTCTCAGTTCTAAAACGCATTGAAAAAAATTATTTTTGAGAATCCAAGACAACTAGTACACAACCAATTTGATGCTCACGTTAGCTAAACAAATCCTGATTAGTTGATTGCTGTGTACTTCCTAAATTAGGCTGAATTTTAATTATCATTATTTTATAAACTTATTGATAGTTTTGTATTGTTTATGATGTGTATATACTTTTTTACAACTTCATTGTCAGGTACTGATATATGTCCGCACCAGTATCTTTATGAAAGACATTTTATCGAATATGAATTTTATCATAATTCTGCGAAACAAGTGAAATAGCACTTATCGCTGACTAACTTTATTCATTTTATTGATTAGTGATATTTTAAGTATTTGAGTATTGTATTTTATCGATGAATAAAAGTTTTTATTATTTATTATTATTATATGAAAACAGGACAATCTGGTGAAAAAGATCCAGATGTGGTGACATAGTTAGGGCCAGATAGGAACAAATCAAGTACAGACATAACGGAAGAATCACATAATACTTCCTGTCCATGAAAAAGAAGACTGCGCAATACTTAGCAGAAGTGGCGAATAAAATATATACATGAATAATAAAAGAAGTGGGGAAACGAATGATAAATTTGTGACGAGAAATCTGTTAAATCTAAAAAGAATATGGCAATGTATGTTTCAGGTTTTCGTACGTGTAAGGAACATTTGTTATACATAATTATACGAATGAGAACCAATAAAACAATTTACATTTTTTTATGTATAATTATCTATTAGATGAAGTAATCATTAATGAGATTTCTTCCGTCGGAAAGGACATTGCACTAGATACCTACATGCGTTGAATATATAACACCGCATAATTTTCTCTTCATTTCTGGATATGACATTCTTTCGAAATGGCTGATGATTTCAGAACAATTAATTCGTGTGTCTATGGGGTATAAGCCAAAAATGTCGAATACGTATTATGGGAAATTGTGTAAAATAAATTGATGAATATCTAATGGAATAAAAACCATTTCTGCAGCTACAAAACAAAAAACAAAAAATTTTGTTCTTCGGATCCAATAATATCTATTAGGGAGGGATTGATGTGTATATTTTTTTACAGGATATCACAAAAGATATTGCGTTTCATACGATAGGTTTTAGATTTTCAATGCTTTTTTGGTTTACCATTTGAACACAAGTAAGAATTCTTCTGAAGAGGTCAAATCAGATTTGTCTGAAATTAAGAGGAAATTCGAGAAATTTCATGATAGGTGTTAGATTTGTAGCTCACCCTGTAGAGCTTCCTCAAATAATATTTATCGAAAAGTTGATTCACTTCATCACTATATAATGATATATCTGAAAATTAAAAAAATTGGGTTATAGGGAAGATTTGGTCCAATATACAGTGCGTTCATAAAGTGTGGAAACGCTCTATTATCTCACGAGTTAATTATTTTTGGAGGAAAAGCTAGGACAGGTCGATTTTGTATTTTAGTTTTCCACCTTCTTTTAGAAAGAAATAATTTTTCCTCCACCACCTTTCAAGATATGACGTCATCGATATTTTTTTCAAATTGAAAGGGTATATTTTTATGTCAAAAATGGAAAGCCCATATTTTTCTGAGTTTAACCATACCACATACGTCATATCTTACAGTTCGAATTACACTATACTAAGTATAAAGGAAACCAGTGTTCATATTTTCAACATTCATTTCATTATTTATTTGCTATCAAAATATCATAGGTTAGTAGTGAAAATAAACAAATAAGAAATCCACTGCAAATGCTCGAATTGAGCTCCTTGGGTCAGTTGACAATATCCAAGACGTCTAATGAATTATTGGGTTACGTTAGACAACACCTCTGGTGTAATTAGTTGAATTTCAGTTCAAATTCCCTCCTTAAGGTCTTCCAAATTGATGGATCGGTTTATGTACACTTTACTTCCTGAGTAACCCCAGAGAAAGAAGTCCATGGGAGTTAAATCTGGGGACCTAGCAGGCCATTCAATCTGTCCGCGTCGTCCATCCAGCGACTGGGGAACGTTTCATTAAGAAAATCTGTAACAACTCGAGCATCATGTGGATCTGCTCCATTCTGATGGAACCAAATAGAAGAAACTATTAGATCAGGTTGGTTGATGTTTGGAAATGTCTCCGTTAAATATGGAACCACATAAGTTTGTAACATTTCCATATAATTTCCACTCGTAACAGTACCGTCAAAAAAATATGGTCCTACAATGGTATTTCTGAGAATCCCAGCCCACACAGTTACTTTTTGGTTGGGACAATTTTGTGTATTCATAGTACCGTTTGTAAAAAAAGTTGATTCGTCGGAAAATAAGACATTAAATTCAAGCCCATTATTTTGATTGCACACTTCTTGCATAATTTCACAAAACTCCATGCGTCTATCGAAGTCGTCTTCATTGAGTTCATGTATGAGTTTAATTTTATATGGATGTATTTCAGCTTTTCTAAGAATTTTCTGCACAGCACCACGACATATCTCATTGTTGTCAGATAAAGTTGTAATTGAACAATGAGGATTTTCTTCAATTCCAAGTAATACATTCTTCGGCAACGGTAGGTCTGCCACTCTTTTCATTTTTTGTTCATAGTAAAATGTGTGTGATACGTCACCAAGGATCGTCATTTCGAGTCTCTTTTTGAAAGTAGATTTCGGCAACTGAAGCAGATCATTGATGATGCTGTTGTAGCAGGATGAAAATGATTTTACGAATATGGTTGACAAATGTCGAGAAATGTGCTAGTTCTTGTTGGTTCTAAAACGTTCAAAATGTGTAAGTCTGAACCTCTCGTTGATTTATTTAATGAAGTTTTCAGGTAATTTTGAGTTCAAAATTCTGCGAATTGACATAGATATACATAAGAGTATATTAAATGTGTGTAACAACAACAATTTTGTATACCCTGTATTCAATATATTGTCAGTGCCAAAGTACACATTCAGAGTAACTATTACAGATTGCATTAAAATTTGTGTCCTTTTTCTAGCTATAACGTTAAACATTTTTTTTCAAGAATGTGAGAATACCGAAATTCGATACGAATTGATTTTTGAGTCATATTGCAGGCAAAAAATATTGCAAAATAGTGGTGAGCAAACGAGCCACTGCGAGTTGATGGTTTGAAAAGAATAATTCAACAACGACAAATTATTCAACTTCTTTTACAAAAATCGCAAATGTGAAAACCGAAAAATACCAAATTTATTTCAAAGCACTAATACAATGCAGGATAAACAACAGGCCAAGATGCTCTATAATTCACTTGAGAATTTCATATGTTTTCGGAATTATCAAGGCACCGCATTTCAACTTGTGCGATATAATTATTCAAACAACAAATACCTAGACTAGACCAGAGAACACCTACGCGAAAACTATTGTGCGATTTGATGTCCTCACTCCGGTCCTGTCGCATCCCTTGCAGATAAAGACGTTCTTTGGGTAAATAATATGCCTTGGGTAAAAGATACGCCGAACTGATTTTATCTGGTTTCACAGGCAGGGGACTCCAATAGAGAGACACTTCGTTTGTCATTGTCCCCTATTGGTAGCTATTGTCACGTAACACGGTAGCCAATGGGAACTCGAAATATTTCAATTGTTCATGTGCTATTGTCATAATTGTCACGCAAATGTCACTGCAATGGCTGGTCTCGTCGTGCTACCTCGCTCGGCGTGATTGCGGAGAGGTGAATAAAGGATTCATGCCCTTTCATGTTTGATGGGGGATTGTCGTGTCATTACACCACCTGTCCTATATGTTATTCCAGTGCCATATTATCGCCAAGGACGCTAACGTTATACCGACGATAGTATTGAAATGAGTGAATATCTATGATTCACAGTTTATTACTTCATACTAGAAACGAAAAACGCTTCATTAAACGAATGTAACTATGAATACATTTTATTTAATTTTTCACATATTTCTTTATTATACTCGTAATCTTTTTTATTTGAATGATTTATTGGGGATGCAGTCAGGAGATGGCCACTATTGCCTGAGCTTTCGAAATTCTTTATTTCATTTTCAACGGCATCTAAAAAGATTTCTGGTAAAAAATGGAAATATTCAAATATTTCAATCTTCTACTTACATCGTGAGATTCATAGTTGAAGCAGTACAATAAAAAACATCAAAAACGTTCTTCACAAAAAGAAAAAACCAAGAGGAATAAAATTATGACAAAAATCGACGTCAAAAAATGATGTTTCAACTTGACATCGAAATTTTGTTGGCCTTATATGAAAGGGTGAAATTTTAATAATTCACGCACTGAAATGAAGAATGCAGAAAATCTTATTTTAGTTTTGTATAAAATATTTTAAACGTTTTGTATATAATTTTGTGGTCTGGATGGTATATTTATGAATTCACTGATTATGTATTGTTTAATTTCAGTAAGTATGTGTAATATATAAAAATATGTAAAACCACAGTAAAACATATAAACAATAAAACATAATAAAATAGAAATTAAACATAAAAAAAGCTAAATATGATCTGAAAGATGCGATTTAGTGCCTTCCGTTCATAAAAGAGAACATAGGCATTTCCGCTCACGATGTGTATATCTGACTAACTCCGTCAATATCAGTTTTTTCATTCATTGTTTTTTCATTTCTACCAATTTCAACCATTTCTAAAGATATTCTTTCAGGATAATTTTTTCTATTGTTAATATTTTGATATTATTATAGTCCATAGAATGATTTTTATTGATAACATGGTCTGACAATGCACATGATTTAACATGCACCTCTCCTACAATCACTTTTTGTCCTATATGAGTTTGTTCACATGTACTGCACGGTATTTCATCATTCGATTCTTCTTTAATTGTTCTCTAATGGTGTTTTGATTTTGATTCTGGAAATGGTCTCAATATTTCTTCTAGCAAATTTAATATTTTCATTCTTGAGAATATTAATCAATTTAGGTGTTAATTCATGAATATGTAATTGTTATAGAAAAGTGGTTGATTTTGTTCGGGAACTTGATTTTGTGTATGTGTTCCATTAGTACTTAAGTTCATTTGATCATCAGGATGTGAGATAACTAGTAAATTTTGACTTTCACTACTGAATAATATCTTATTTATCAAATGATCTCGGTAAGAATTCTCTATTAGAATATTTTTCAACTCATGTAAACTTTCATTTCTGTATTGATTTGATCACTCAATTTTTTAAAATTTGTATCAAGTTCATTTTTATGTTCGTTGGGTGATAAGAGTATTAATTGATATATCTATCACTGTTCATAGATTTTCTATACCAATTTGATTTTGTGTTCTTATTAGTCGCATGTCAAAAAATGTGTGGTGTTATCAGTTTCTTTTTCTATTGTAAATTGGAATCGAATTGGTTGAAAATTTCAAGAACTTTTTCTATTTGGGTGTCTTGTACACTTAATATTATGTCATCAACATAGCGATTGATAAAAGGAATATCAAAATTAATCAAAAGACTTGCCGTCGAGTGAAAATCAAATTTTAAAAGTTCTAAAAAGGTTTTCTTGTCTAAGTTGCACAATTCTTGCATAGAATCCCATTTTTTATTATACATTTTTCTGCTAATTTCAAAGGCAGATTTGACAACAAAATGTGTTCCATTAGTACTTAAGTTCATTTGATCATCAGGATGTGAGACAACTAGTTTTGACTTTCACTACTGAATAATATCTTATTTATCAAATGAACTCGGTAAGCATTTTCTATTAGAATATTTTTCAATTCATGTAAACTTTCATTTCTGTGTTGATTTGATCACTCAATTTTTTAAAATTTGTACTAAGTTCATTTTCATTTTCGTTGGGTGATAAGAGTATTAATTGATATATCTATCACTGTTCATAGATTTTCTATACTATTTTGTTATAATTTGATTTTGTGTTGTTCTTATTAGTCGAATTGGTGGAAAATTTCAAGAACTTTTTCTATTTGGGTGTCTTGTACACTTAATATTGTCATCAACATAGCGTTTGATAAAAGGAATATCAAAATTAATCAAAAGATTTGCCGTTAATAGTTAATGTGTCGAGTAAAAAACAAATTTTAAAAGTTCTAAAAATGGTTTCTTGTCTAAGTTGCATAATTCTTGTATAGAATCCCATTTTTTATTATACTTTCTTCTGCTAATTTCAAGGGCAGATTTGAGAACGAAGAAACTACGTCTAAAATAATTAGAACGTAGTTTGTTGGTAATTATTAAAAATTTCGATATCATACTATTTGGACAGATGATAGGATGGGCCTCATTGATGATATAGGTTTATGTATTTAAGGTAATGCATAAAAACGTGGAGCTACTGAATTGTAAATGGTTAGAGATTTAGTAGTGATATCAATTTTCTTATTGATTTTAGTTTAGATATCAACTTGTTTGCTTTGTGTTGAAAGGTACTGGGAGGGTTACTTCTCAATTCCTTCTACTATTTGGTATCATCCAAAAGCTGTTGGCTTTTTTGTATATAATCTATTTTATACATAATTACAGTTACATTTCCTTTGTCACTTCTTGTTACAATAATATCAGGGTTTTGTTTCAAGAAAGTATTGGTTTTATTATAACATCTATTCAAATAGTGACTACTATTCATGCTTATATGAACAAAATTTGTGATAATGTTAGTATAACGAGCACGGTACAAGTTTTTCTTTTCGTCATTATAGTTTTGTATAGCTAACTCTAAATCTGAAAATATGAAAGGAATGTTTGTCTTTCAATGTAGGTGGAATAATAAATTTAGGACCCAATGCAAGTTATTTCATGACTGTAGAAGCCCTTTCAGAAAATTTTAAAAACAAAACGGAATCCCTTAGACTCATATGGGTTCACGTTTAGGTGTCTTACCATCTCACGTTTTTTTTTCTTTTAAAAAAATGTTTGGCAATACCAAAGCTAATGTATACCCTACTCTTCTATGAGCAGGAGAGCACTATTTCAATAATAATAATAATAATAATTTCATTTATTGACCATTCCAACAAAAATATATACAAAAACAATACAGGGAAGGTCAAAAGGCACAAGATCAGTAAAATACTGGTCTTCCTCAAGCGCCCGTGGATCGATACAAAATTCAAATCTGTTTCTGAACATCAACAAAACTTCATAGAGTTGAGATAATTAAGAGTACCTGTGCGAGGCAAAAAAACTATATATATATCTACACTGTAAGAAGAAACTGCAACGAATGATATGTATGTACATGTAGAAAGGGTAGTCGTTGCTGACTAGTTAAGAATAAAACCAGTTAATATTGGGGATTGCAGCAAAGTCAAAAGTGTACTCTTTTATAGAGTTTATTCCAAGCTTTCGTAAATTTTATTTACATCTTCAGGGAACTACAAAGAATTATTATGTCAATTTTACATGTTGATGTTATTAAATTTTACTTACAACTATAGTGAGGTTGTTTGACATGTTCTTAATGCTTTGAATAGTGACATTATAGTTTAAAATTGTAAATAATATGAAAAAAGAATTTACGAATATAAATAAACAGAAATTTTTAAAATTTCAGTCGAAAAACAAAAGACTTGTTGATTGTATCTAAGGGATATACATCAGGTGTCAACTGTCAATAGAAAAGAAATCTGTAATTTTTTTGAAAATGGCTTTCATATCTCAAGATGAAAAATGTATGAATAAAAGAACTGATATAAATCATTTGAGTGAGATTTATTCCTTCTCACTGTCGTTAGACCACACTCTCCCTCTGAATAATAATATCTCCATAACTACTCAATTGGAAATGTAATTTTTTCCTAACTTACAAAACAACAGTCGTATATTTCAATTTCCAACAGTTGGTACAAGATTACAGTTGGTAACATTGTTTTGAAAATTACAGATTTCTTTTCTATTGACAGTTGACACCTGATACAATCAACAAGTCTTTTGTTTTTCGACTGAAATTTTAAAATTTTCTGTTTATTTATATTCGTAAAGTCTTTTTTCATATTATTTACAATTTTAAACTGTATTGTCACTATTCAAAGCATTAAGAACAAGTCAAACAACCTCACTATAGTTGTAAGTAAAATTTAATAACATCAACATGTAAAATTGACATAATAATTCTTTGTAGTTCCCTGAAGATGTAAATAAAATTTACGAAAGCTTGGAATAAACGCTATAAAAGAGTAAGTACACTTTTGACTTTGCTGCATCCCCAATATTAACTGGTTGTATATATACATGTATAAACATATATGTATAGACACTGTATACATGGTAACAGAAATATACCTACATATGAAAATATATGAAAAACTACTAACTGACTCATTTGAGATTTTTTTTTGTTTCCTTATATATATTTTAATTTTTTTATGTTTCATTTTATGTTGAAATATTTACATTGTATTCTTTGGAAAAATATATAATTAATAAAATAATCCTATATTATTGTTACTTCAATTCTTGTCTAAAAAAATCACAGAAATAAACCTGTTGGAAATCACTTCCAATTTGAAAAACACTTCTTTAATAATAACGGCATCTTATAGACCTCCTGATCTTGACATATATCTTACAGATATAGAATTAATTATATTTGTCAAACCAACATCAAGTCCGATATAACAATATTCTTTGGGGATATTGATATCAACTTACTGGATACTACAAATAACAAAGCGAATGATTACGTATGTATGATGGCTCAATTCGGATTCTTTTCATTCATAAATAAGCCCACGAGAATACATAAAACTTCCCTATAAACACAAACACGTGGAAAAAACTTTTGGTTTTTCAAGTAAGGCCACAATTATTCATCGTTGAAAAAACGAACGGCAAAATGTCGTTAGGCAATATGCTTCGTTCAGGTTTTATAATAACGTTACCTCTTCACATTGATTCAAGGTTATTTACACGTTCTTTTTTTTATTTTTTTTGTGTTTTTGCATCGACTGCTATGGTCATCAGCCGTGTGTTCTGGGAATGCCTTGTTACTAACTCCATACGCCACCTTAGGTGCAGCACTGTACAGTGAATCGTGCAGGACTCACCCCAGTCGAGCCACGAGATTTTAATAATTTAATCGGTCAAATCAAATTAAAAAATCCCAGCCGCAACTGTGGCGCGAACTCCGGACCTTTCGACTCAGAGTCGGACGTTCTAAACACTGCGTTACGCCCCGACATTTTTACACGTTCTTATTGTAATGAAAATTCCACTGAAATATAACTTTATAATTCGGGTTCAACGATTTTTATCCAGTTATATTCTACTGCAGTATAACGATATCGTTTCATTTCGACGTCACGTTGCTGAGATACCAATTCTAAACGTTGATGATGATCCAAGAATGCCACCAAAATCAAACGTGGAATTCCAGTAATTACGTAATGTTCCATAACTACTACGTATTCAATTGTATCTACCATATTTTCACCATTATGGATTAGGTACTTTCATTGATTACAAAAATTGTCTATATTCAACACATGACAACACATGAAGAACTTTCCTTTTAAACTTTTAATAGCTGTATATTATTTTCTGTTCAATGCTTGTCGAAGAAACTCCTATAGTATAGGAAATTTGCGGAAGGCTGGATTATTAATTGTCCATTTTCATTTGATAAAATTGTGGCCTTTCGCCAAGTATGCCCAATTCCACATGGAATATTTATATACTCCAGATGCTGAAATGTGGCTGGCATGCTTGGAAGACAACCATAGTAGTTAAGTCGGGTGGTGTGGATTAGAACGCCATGCAACCGTGAGATGGACATTTTCAGTAGGAAGTAACGACCGTGCTTGGAATCGCACATCAAAAGGCATTGCCCTCGCCAGTCCTTGAATCCTTGAAAGCAGGTTACTTCAAGACCGTTATTAGGGATCCCAAAGAAAATCTTCAGGTTGACACAAAAATACCTCAAAAACTAATCATTCGTATTGTACCTTGTACCAAAACGTACAGTTCCACCTGGTTTCGCGAATGTTATCGGTACTACGACTCATTCGTTTAGATCACGCAAAAATGTTCAGTGGAGTTAGCAGGTGTTGTTATTGTGTGAATTGGCACCGAAAAATTTGACCGATAATTTTTCAATGATATCATATTTAGAACAAGTGCACTCATTCCTTATTCACTGCTATCCAAGGTGTCATATAGTTCCAGTGCCGTCGCACACATTTCTATTAAGGTTATTACACTGAAACAGTAATTCAAATTCGGGAAAAAATCAACAATATGTAAATATTCGACGCTGTTTGATAGGTAATGAATTAAGATGATTCCTGTACCGACTAACATGATCAAACATTCTCAAATTGTTTATAAATCTAATACCGGTATTTTATAAGCACTCTTGTTCCATTTTGGCCACAGCGGCGATATCAACTGAAAGGAGTAATAGTGAAAAAAAGTTATTTCTGGTTTGAACGGGCAAGTTCTTCAGACAGCGAAGTTTGTGAATAATGCTGTAATGAAACTGCTTGGCTAAATTACCAATTTGGGCGTCCCAAGAAAGGGTTTCATCCTTAGAGATTCAACGGAACACGTATACTGGAAACTGCGTCAGAGGTAACTGCAACAAGTCTGTGTTACGATATTTTCGGGGAACTGTTCAATAGGAGAATAGTGTAGATCTGTAAATCATCTGCAAAGATGTGAAAATAAAACATACAATTTAAAACGTAGTGGCCCTAAAACGCTTCTTTAAGGAACTCCTGTCTTAGTTCAGACTGAGAATCGTTTATGATAACTAATTCCTATTGATATAAGAGCTACGTAGAATGTAATAATACGAAAATGTAGAGAAAAACCTACTCAACGTAGTCTGGCATCACACGTTAAAAGGTAAGGGCTACCTATAGCTGGCACAAGTTTTTCGAGTACTTCTGAGTAAGGGTGCATCTGGTTGTCGGAAAGAACAAATTTTAGAACAAATTAATCGAAGTCGATGGTGTCGAGCACTTTGCTGAAGTCTGACAGAACTAGTACAGGTCGACAAGCATAAGGATGCCTCTGAGATGCGCAAACGATAGAAAGCGTGAGTAGATGTGCGACAAAGATCGACTACTGTTTACGGCTGGTTATCATCGGAATGTACAATCGGGAGAGAAATTTTTCTGCAACACGTAGGAACGTAGGTTCTCATCTGAATTTTCATTAATTCGTAATGAACTGTTCGAATAATATAATTGTCTGTGATCACTGGACCGTTTATGAAAATTGCATAATTTTCCCGAAGCCATAAGTGTAAATAAAGTACGACTAGAAAAAGAATGCATCGCCACACAATATCAGAAATAGGTAAACAAATATAATAAAGAACACGAGGAACATACTTACAGAAGTTGACTAACAATATTACATGACCTCTGACCACTGCCAAATCAGCATTGTCCATGGTAACTTTTGATTTTTTGTTTCTCTTTTTATTTGGTGTTGAGAATTGTTCCATTTCACCTTTTTCAATTTTATTCATTTCTGAATTAATTTTCCTAATGCTTCTATCGCAAACTCCCGTTGCGGCAGCAACTCGTTCTTGAACCTTCACAAGAGGAATACTGGTTTCACCTATCATTGCTTCTGCCTGCATAAATTTGATGACATTACTGACAATTTCCCTACTTTGTCCACTCAGAATCTTATTTCTCACTTTACTCTTTGAAGGCATTTTCAAACACAACAAACTACACTATAACCTATCTAATAATATTTCAAAACTATACACAACACAAGGATTTCAAATTCAACACACAATCGCACGCCACAATAATTTTATTCCACTGACTGTACACTCACGACGTTAACAGTTTGAATAATGCAGAGCGAGTGAGCTCCTGCCCCACTCCAGGGTTGTGTCTACTGCGCAACCAATTCTCGGAGGCATCCTTATGCTTGTCGACCAGTACAATGCCATGTTTTTTGTCCTTTGCCTCAATAATATCATCAGTAATTTTTGTGAGCGCTGTAAGTAGCTGTAATTTATCTTTGACGACAACCTAATTGGAATGAATTGCGAATGGAGTAATGGTTCACATAGGAAGTAATCTGGTATTTAATAATTTTTTCAAAAAGATTCAATAACGCCGGGAGTGTTGAAATGGAGCGAAAATATGAGGAATCATAATGGCGTGCTTTATTTTTGGAATAGGGATAATTTTGCTTTGTTTCCAAAAGGTGGGAAAAACTCCGATGCGTAGTTAAGAGTGAAATATTTGGAACAAGTACTGGCAAACTTTGGTCTACTATTGATCTGACTAATTTTAACCAAGGGCGTCGATATGGGGGGGTAATGGGGGAAATTACCCCCCTCCCAAGAATAATCATGAAATGGTATTTTTCGTAGAAGTGCTATACATTACCTGAACCAAAAAGCCTTTACCCTACCCAAGAAAAAAATTATATCCTTTACCCCCAATGAAAAAAAAAATTTGCGACTCCCTTGGTTCGAATCCAATTTCATTGCAACCCACTGCTTTTGAGGTCTCGTTCATGGCGGTCTTTATATCATCTTCAGATATCGCACTGAATTATGTAGGTCTATCAAGTGAAGATTTGGAATTGAGCAATTCCAAGGTGTTCTTGATATTGTCGTGATTTGAATTGTTTTGGTGCACTGATCTATTGTTTCTTGTTATTAATCGATTAGGTCATAACCACAGGTCATTATCAAGTGCCAGTTTGATGACTAGCAAATTGTACGACCGTGACTGTGCACACCACATAAAAACAAAACATATTTCCTTATATAAATACAAAAGGAATAGATTGAGGAGATAGTTAGTAATAGACTCCTATAGAGGAGAGAGCCCTAGCGCTCAGCTAGCCTTTTGGCCTTAGCTGTAAGTGTTGGTTTAGTTATGGTTTTAGGTAAGAGTTATTTGTTCCCTATTCTATTATTGAATGTCCCGTATTTCAAATGTGTACCTATCTTTGTTTATGTTCTGTTACTGCCCCTTGAATTACTATAATTACCATCTGTAGCTACACCCCAAGTCGCATTTAGTAAAAGGGAAACAACCCCTTATACGGCTCAGGATGCTACTCTAGTAGCCCTAGTCGCGACAATATCATCATTCAGTGAGGTATTTGATGATGCAAAATGCTTACTTATATAGGGAGATTGGTTCTATATCTTTGAACGAAAGGTTACTATAATATAACTTGTTCCTAAATGGAAAAACGTTTCTTGAAACTAACAGATGCATGTATTATCCTAAATGTCTTAGAAGAAGTTGTGAATGTCGAGATCATCCTGAACTGCTCAGAAGTTGACATGAACAATCGACAATGTTGTTGCTATTGATGAATTTCAACTGAATATCTGCTTATTACAAAGATAGATTGCTAGCTAGATATACTTTCTGCCATATTTTACAAATGTGAGGTTAACAATTACATACATACAACTTCCGTATTGTTGCTGTTGCTACTACTACTACTACTAACTTAAATGCATTAATACTTGAATCAATTGGACAGAGTATAAACCTTTTTTTAAAAGTAAATAGTAAATGAAATTAAACAAATTATAGAAAACAACCATACAATTAGTACTTTGAATAAGATTCATTATTTTCGAAATCCTCCAATCCTTTAGTGCAGTTCAATGCATTCGGGATGAAAAAGTTTTAAATATTGTTGATGATGTTTATGATTTTTCAAAATGACTAAATTTGTCATCAACTCAGGCACGTGTTGAAACCTACTGAGCCCCTATAAGAGTGATTTTCAGTTTGATAAAAAAAATCATTTTTCAAAATTAGCAAAATCTCAAGTTATATTTTTCGGAAAATAAGTAACATTTGGACGAAAATTTTCAAGATCTTTGTTGGGGCTCATTAAACGATGTGAAGGTGAAAAAAATTTGAATTTTTCGTTAAATTCTAAGATAATTGATTTTTCAATTTTTTTTATTTATCAAAAATTTCGTATATCTGGAATTGTTTAATAAACTCTGTTTGTGCTTTAGGATAACCTCAGCGATGTAGTAATTGGCAAAACCATTGAAAACTGTCAATAGATTGAAAAAATTGTTTGAAAAAAATGTTTTCCTTTTAATTTCATAGAATTTCGTCAAGAGTGAATTTTATAAAAAATGTAAGGTTCTTGTTGCAAAATACCTTCCATATCTGATTCCCATTCAAATAATAATAATAATAATATGTTTATTTCACTTGTTGAAAAGTACAAAGAGAAAATATCTATAAGTACAATAACAAGGAGTACGTATATGTGAGATACATAATAAATATAAAATAAAATACACAATAAAGACCCAGGAAGGTGTATATCAAAAAGTTATCTATAAATAAAATCTAGGATTAATTAAAACATGTGTAGAAGGCAAGTTCAATTAAAATATATCGTCCTCTAGCAATATAATAATGAATCTTCATAGCTTAGGATTAGGATTAGTTAAAGTATATGTACCTGGACAAGTCCACTTAAAATACTTAGTCCTAGCGAGATAATATTAAAATTCATCGAGGGTGTAGCAATTTTTCTCAATTAGGGCACTTTTCAGCCTTGATTTGAAGACATTTATATTCGGTGCACTTTTTATGTGGTCCTCCAGTTTATTATAAAGTTTTGGCCTAAGATAAAGATGGCTCTTTTGGTATAGTGCAGTTCGGTGCATGCTTGGAATTAAGTCATTAGAGCGTGTCGAGTATTGATGTTGTTTAGTCGAGAAAGCAAGTTTGTTTTTTTGTGTACGAAGATACATAACTCATAAATAAATATACCAGTGACAGTAAGTATCCTCATTTCTTTGAATAAGTTTCTACATGATTGCCTCCAGCTACTATTGTTTACAATTCTGATAGCATATTTTCTGCCGAGGACCTTGTACCCCACGTCATAATTCCATACCTCAGATGACAGTGAATAGTAGCATAATATAAACTCAATAGAATATCTTTACCACATCTTGTTGCCATAAATCTTAGCGCATAACAATTCTTACGCAGTTTATTGCATAGGGTTTCTATATGAGGAGCCCAAGTAAGTCTGTGTCCACTGTGAGACCTAGCATTTTTGTGGATAAACAAGATTCTACGTGGAAATCATCATTCTCACAGATGCTGAAACACTCAGGGGTGTTATTAATGGTAAACTTCATTAGAGCTGTTTTGGTTATGTTCAGTTTCAAATGGTTTCTATCTGCCCATGTTATAATTTGTTTATAAAGGTAATGAGTTTTTTCAGCAAGAGCTGATGCATTATGTTCCTTGACGAGGAAGTTAGTGTCATCTGCATACGCGACAACATGAGTATTTGAGATGCTATTGAATAATTGCATCAGATCGTTGGCATAAATGAGGGACAACAGAGGACCCAAAATAGAACCTTGGGGGACTCCTTGTTCGATGGTAGCTAGATGGGATTCAGTATTGTTAATGACTACTTTTTGGACTCTACCTTTCAAGTATGATTTCATAAGTTTTAGAGCAATTCCTCTCACACCATATCGTTCCAATTTCAAGAGTAGAAGATCATGATTTACACAATCAAATGCTCTGGAGAAGTCTATGAACAATCAACAGATATGAAATTTACCATCGAGGGCATTCACCACATGTTCATAGAATTCAATTAGGGCAGTCTTGGTGCTTTTATTTTGGATGAACCCGTGCTGTTTCGGTGAGAGGAGTTGATTGGAAACTAGAAAAGAAGTCAACTGTCGTTTAATGTTCAATTCATAAATCTTAGATATACTTGAGAGCAGACTGATTCCTCTTTGGTTGACATAGTGATTGGGGTCACCTTTCTTAAAAATAGGAGTAACAAGGGCTCCTTTCAGTTTATCAGGGAAAACACCTAACTCCATGGAGATATTTAAGAGGTAAGTCAAAGGTGTAACCAATTTAACAGCACTTTTTTTCAATAGATTATTCGATATTTCATCATAACCACGTGCATTGGAATTTTTTAAACTTTTTATTAGATCAATAACTTCGTGTTCGGTCATTGAATGACGTGTAAAGACTCTGAACTATCTCTGCCAATGAATTACTATTACAAACATCGTGACAATCTGCCTACAATTGGCTATGAAATGAGGGATCTTCGTAATTCCTCGCTTACATAGCCAGGTTAATTGACTATGCAACATAACATGTGATAGCTGTGGATTGTTTTTCTGTAAAACTGAATGGTATAATTATTTGCAAGTTTGAAACTCGTTCTATGTTTTTTCAACAAGTGAATCAGTTAAGAGCAGTTTTCTTTGAGTTAATTTTCGAAGTGAAACTTACCCGCAAATATAAATAATAAATTGAGCAACGACGAAAAATTGTTGGTGAAAATTATAAGACGTAGAGAAACAGCGAGGATATTCAACGAACAGCATCCCAACAAACTCGTTAACTACTCCACTGTGAGCAGCATTTTGAAAAAATTCAGAAGTATAGACAGTGTCGAAAAATGTTCAAAAAATCTCGTAACCCTTGGATGAATGATGACGAGCGTCAACTGCAGGTAATCCAAACTGTTGTGGAGAATCCAAGACTTCCTCTGCGAGAAATTGGCCAACAGATCATGAAATCCCCATCATCGACCAAAATAATTAGCAAATAAGTTTCGGGCCTTCAAACCTAAAATCATTCGAAGCTGCAAGAACGAGATCATGTTGATTGGCTGTATTTTAGTTTTTAGGAGCAAGGGCAAATATAAGAAGATAGATCATTTATCCAGTATGTGCTTTTCACCGACGAAAGTACATTCCCATCAAATGGAATTGTTGGTTCTCAGAATGGCCAAGGGTAGGCGGACGATAATCCCATTTTGCCATAGAGGCACGTAACCAAAACTAATTCAAAACGCATGTCTGGTGTGGTATATCCAACAACAAAATCCAGTATGTACGGTGGGTAATTTTTGATAACCTTCGCCATTTTATTGGGGTGCTAAAGGTCGGGACACAGGAAATAATGCATTATTGAACGACAGAAGCTGCCTTCACGTACCGTTGGGAGCGTTGCGAAATGTAAACAAAATAATAATTGGTATTATTTAAGATCAGCTGATTTATTCATTTTATTATCAAACGAGTAAGGGTTGAAATGTTTCAAGCACAGAAGTTGTTAGATTTAGATTGTAACCATTATGAATTACTTTAATAATAGCACAACCACAAAACATAACTATGCCACGACACAGAACACCATATTCACGATCTATTTCTATTCTATGGACTTGAAAGTTGACATTGGCAACAATCAAATCTGAATCAATTGCATCGATATAACCTTGTCGATGATCAGCAGTTCAACAAACGCCATTTTGCCAGTAAACCTGCGCACTAGAAAACAGTTTTCCTCCACCACTTCCACTGTCGCTTCTTGTTTAATATTGTAGATATTCTTTGGTTGAAGTGCGTATTTTTCTCTGTTTCCTCGTAGATGAATCAGATGATATTCAGTGAATTCATGGCCTCCCTATATCCCGATCTAACCCCATGCGATTTCTTCCTGTGGGACTATTTGAAATCTGAAGTTTACAAACACAAACCTTTCAGAGATCAACAACACCTTCAAAACACAATAAGATAATGTGCTGCCCAAGATCCGCCAATTATGGTGAGGAAAAATAAATGTGTGTATGAACAATCTTGTGCTTTGAAAAGAACGGAGGACACGCTGAGATTTAATTCTATTTTGATTATGACTTATCATTTGATTCATTTTGTTGCTTAATTTATTTTTATTTTTGATTCCTTATCAATTATTGTTTTGATGAATTTATTGAAAGATTCCATTCAAATGTTACTTATTTACCAAAAAATATAACTCTTGAGATTTACCGAGCTAATTTAAAAAAATTTGTTTTTTTCTTTTCTTTTTCAAAAAACTGAAAATCACTCAGTATATCCGATAGGGACTAAGTAGGTTTCAAGACGAGCCTAAGTTGATGAACATCTTATTTTTTTTTTTGAAAAATCACAAATAAAGATTTTTTTCCATTTGTTGCGAACTTTTTTAATGTCGCTGTAAAGATGATTAACTGAGCTTTTTTAACATCACATTGTTGCCTTTATATATTCACATAATACAGGAGAACAATTGAATGAGAAAAAGTAAATGTGAATTTTATAAGTAACATTTTCTGAATAAGTCGATATTTTTGTGAATATTCAAAAAAAGTTTACAATAAACACATTTTTACGTGATTCCTGCTGTTTGAAATTAGGAGATGAATCAGCCTCCTATGAAGAATACAATCTCTTATCTATTTTACTAGTATTATAGCTCATCGCCATGCTAAGACATAATAAACATTCAACAATGCACGCTGAATGATAATACAGGAAATGTCACATACGTAAGCATTCTGATCAAGATTATCATGTATAAACTGAACAAACTCTATTGTGGTACTTTCCATATTGAGCACATCACAAAAATAATACCGACACGATACCTAATAGTAATTAAGAATGATTCAAATACACACATCGCCAAAATTCTTCTACCCCCTCGTAAATTTTAAAACGAAACATTTATTATGGCTGGTTTTTTGTACATTCAATTTTAATTTCTGTCACCAGTGCTAGGCATCCAAAAATGTCCACAAGAAGAATTTAGATACCAATGTTTAAAAAGTGGTTCATATCGATTTAGCCTGTTTAAGTGATTGTTGAGTTCTTCTTTGCAAATATGCCTGGCAATAGAATTTCAGTGTACAATAGAGCGAGAATAGTGGCTGTGCCTGATAAGGGTCTGTCGAATCATCAAATCGCGGATAGATTAAGGATTCCCCTCGCTTCAGTTATCCGAATAGTGCATTTGTACCAGGAAACTAACAGCGTGACTAGAGACTGGAACTGGGCATCCTAGGGTAACTTATGCAAGAGAAGATAGGTATCTAGCAGGATATGTGCGTCGGAATCGAACCATAACAGTCTCAGCTGTCCGAACTCATTTAAGAAGAACGTTTGGTCGATTAATTTCCAATACCACAATACAGAGGAGACTTGCTAGAGCCAATTTGCGATCCAGGAGACCACTAAGAGTACCCAGGTTACTTCCCAGTCACAAAGCCGCTCGTCTACAATGGGCACAGGAACACAGAGACTGGCATTTAACTCAGTGGCGAAATGTCATTTTTTCCAATGAAACCAGAAAAGTCGGTGATAGTCGGCGACACAGACTTTGAAGAGGGCCAGGGCGATAATAAAGACTAGCTTTTGCAAGAGAAGTCGTCCCATACAACGCTAGGCCCCATCGCACGAGAAGAGTACAAAATTCACTAGAGATTGAGAATATTCAAAGATTACTATGGCCAGCAAATTTGCCAGACATGAATCCCATTGAGCACATGTGGGATTTCGTTAAACGAGCAATCTCAAACAGAATTAGTCCTCCCAGCACCCTCCAGGAACTTACACTCGCGGCCCAAGAAGAATGGAACAACATCCCAATGGATACCAATAACGCCCTTATTGTTTCTATGCTTAGGCAAGTTAACTAACACCTTACTACAGAACAGGGGAGGACAACCGAATATTAATGAATTTTTTATTCAACTCTAAAGTGGTTTTCTCCTAGATTTCAGATTCTGGTAATCATTTTTTATGTACCATTTTTCGTTTGCATTTTTTTTGTTCAGTTAAAATTAAATGCAGCCAATTTGTATTGTTTACATAACCGAATTAAATGAACTCTGTAATACACTTCTTGACTTATAATAATAGTGTCCCATTTCGACAAGAATTTTGGCGATGTGTGTATAACGTGTTTCTTTCTTAAACACCCCTTCTGTAGAAATCGGATTAATAACTGATTGTTCTCTACAGTTCTCAATGTCGTCAGGAACACTTTTTCTCAGTTAGTAGAATTCTTTTGGACTTTCATTGTCTAGAAACAAAGAAAATAATCGGTAGTACATCCTCCTGTGCGAAAAAGCGGTCTTTTTCCTGAAAGTATAACAGTTCCGAAGGCAACATTCCAGTAGTTCCATAATACCAGTTACCGGTAGGCTCGTTCTATTCATACACGTTCAACGTTGGCCATAACCAATGCTCTAAATACTACTGTTCATCAGATCTTTTCGATGTTCTATAATTTTCGAATCACTTCAACCAAAATGGAAAGTTCTCACCAATAAATGAATATATCGATTGTCCAATCTGAATGGGGCAATCCAAATATTCTGGGATTCTCACTAAGCCAGCTGAGAAATGCTTTTTCTAGGAACTGAGTTTCAGATTTCGACCACGTCATAGTTAGTAACACGAAGTGACAATGCAGAAAAATGTTGCAAGTATATCTTCAATACTTTGTCATCATAAATCCAAAATTGAAGTCATCAACGATGACATTACTGGTTTCTGACAGAAATTGTGGCAAATGTCACTGGAACTCAACTTACCTAGGGTTTATATGAATTTTGCTACATAGGACTAACTTTTAATAATGAAATAGTGCCGTTTCAACATTATTTTAAACTACCTTAGCTAGAAGTTACAAAATTTCTCACAAATACATCGGTAAATTCTTTGAAACCTTCATTTATTTCATTGTCGAGGAAGTGACTATACTTTTTGCATTTATATGTGCATATGTAAGTATATAGAAGGAATTTATTGAAAAATTTGGCAAGGCCTTGGCGATGGCACTGGATATATCAGAAGTATTTGATATTGTTGCGGTACCGAAAATTATCTTGCAACACTTGATTTTATTCAGTATAAACCAATTTGTTTGGTCCGTGTTTATCGCTCACACCATAGAAAAGTTAGAGATTCTACAGATATTTTCATGGTAGATGATTCTCTGAAATATCGTCAATCATTTCGCGCATGTCTGTTTCATCAAGATCGACCCGATAAGTTCAGTCTTCCCACCAATTATTCATCAGTCTGCAGACTGATGTGCGAATGCATGTACTGCTGACGGAAGGAACTTCTTTCTTAAGGATGAGGCCAGGCGCAAACATGGCCAGGCCATTGAATGTAAATAACATTATATTGCATGACCTCTGCATCAATCTGAACGCTTTTTTGCAGTAAAAAATGAATTGTCAAGATATCTGAAAATTAGATTATGAAAAAGACGTTCTTTTGCTTTTTGCAATTTCAACGATATTTTTCAAGTCGCGGTTTCAACGGAGAAAATGAGCATTGAGAAAGTAAAGGAATTGAAAATTTGTAAACCAACTATTTCGATTTCAATAATTTAAATAATAAATTTAAATTGGCACACAATCGAAAAATTAATATTTTGCTTTAAAAAAATAACAGCTCATTTAAAACACAAAAACAAATTTTTCACAAAGTTTCATAATTTGTTTTGCGGAGATAAAAATTATAAACATCAAATAAACTTTAAAAAAACTTTTCAGAGAAAAGCTCTTAACTTTTCAGAGAAAAGCTCTTATTGTAATGCACTAAAAAGAAAAAAATTAATTTTAAAGTGAATAAAACCCATAATTTTGTTACATTATGAAATTTCAAATGTATTTAAATAAAAGCTTTTCTCTAAAGAGTTCTTTTTTTAAGTTTATTTATTCAATTATGTTTTGGTTTTCTTTGGATATGTTTCTTAGTCTGTTCATTATTAGGAAAGAGGTACTAGATCTTATGATCAGCTCAGAATTTCTAAGCAACAAGATATCCAACTGGAGGGTGTCCTCTGAGCCATCATGCTCAGACCTCAGGCATATTCAATTCAACATTGAAATAGGCCCCAGACCAGTGGTACAATACCGAAACATACGGAACATGGACAGGGAAGGATACAAGACCTCCCTGAAGAACCATCTCCAAAACGGATTGTCCACAATAAATAGTCGTGATCAAATAGATATTGCTGCGGAACATCTACAAACTGCACTTATCTCAGCTTATCACGAAAACTGTCCACTGAGGGAGAAAAAGGATAACCGAAATGCTTCCTGGTGGAACAAAAATCTGGATAAAACACGAAAAGAAGTTCGAAGGTTATTTAACCGAGCTAAGGTATCAGGTGAATGGGAAAATTACAGGTCTGCTCTAACCACTTACAACAAAGATATCCGGAAAGCAATACGAGAATCATAGGAACGATTCTGCGAAAATGTGTCAAACACATCAAGCGGAACCCGTATCCACAAGATTCTATCCAGGGAGCCGACACAGGAGCTGGGGTCGTTAAAGCGTCCAGACGGCTCCTTTACGGCCTCCAGGAAAGAAACACTAGAGCTATTAGCTAATAACCAGTTCCCAGGCAGCCTGATTCTGGACAATCAACCTCTAGTCACAAATATAGGCCGGATAAAACGACCTCACAGAGATGACTGGGTGGTTGCCAACAAAATAATTACACCACAGGCGATAAGATGGGCGGTTAACTCATTCCACCCATACAAATCGCCAGGAGAGGATGGCATAGCTCCAGTTCTGTTACAAATCGGACTGGAACATATCATACCTATCATTATAAGACTCTTTAGAGCCAGTTTAGCATGGAATCATATTCCGTCTAACTGGACCGCGACTAGGGTGATCTATATTCCTAAGGTTGGTCGGAATGACCTACACCCAAAATCGCTCAGACCCATTAGTTCGACATCCTTTCTGTTGAAAAGCATGGAGAAAATACTGGATGGGCACATAAGGTGTGGGGCACTAACAAAGCACCCCCTAAATGTTCACCAGTATGCTTACCAGGCTGGCAAATCAACAGAACTTGCCCTCAATAACCTTGTCTCAGGAATAAGCGATGCCCTGGAACATCACGAAATAGCAGTCGCTGCATTCTTGGACATAGAAGGAGCATTTAACAATGCACTACCCCACTCCCTATATGAGGCCACTGTCTCTAGAGGGATTGAACTGATACTATGTAACTGGATAAGAACTATGCTTCACAACAGAACTATAACGACCTCTCTACAGGGGGAAAGTGTCAGTTTCAAGCCAGCCAGGGGTAGGGAGGGTCCTCTCCCCACTGTTATGGTCACTGCTGGTGGATGATCTGCTGGCCATTCTCTCGCTTTGGGAGGTTGATCTGCAAGCATATGCTGACGATCTGGTCCTAGTAATAAACGATAAATCCGAAGAGACGATATCCTACGTCCTTCAGGATATATTGGATACCATATATAAATGGTGTGAGAGGGAGGAAATGTCCATTAACCCCCACAAAATGGTCATAGTACCATTCACCAGGAAAAGGAAGCTGGAACATTTAATACCTCCTTCCATCAATGGTGTAACAATTCCTTTTGCGAGTGAAGCAAAATATCTGGGAATAACAACCGTGGATAAAAAACTTAATTGGAACTCGTACTTGGAAAAGACTATCCGGAAGGCTAGCCTTTCATTATGGACATGCCGCAGAATATGTGGCAAAACATGGGGCATGTCACCAAAACACGTATACTGGTTGTACGTGACCGTCATACGTCCAATGATAACGTATGGCTCTATAGTCTGGTGGAGCAAGGGACATAAAAAAATGGCCTTTGCTAAACTTAACGGACTACAGAGACAAGCGTGCCTGGCGATTACTGGAAGCATTCGCTCCACGCCAACGGCAGCAATGGAAATCCTCCTTGGATTACTTCCTCTCCACATAGTTCTGGAGAGAGAGGCAAGATGGGCAACATACAGACTTTATCAAGCGGCCATTAGTCTAACGCAGGCATGTGTCATGAGAGGCAGCGGCATGCTGGAGGGCATAATAGCTCACAACATTCTAGGAATGCCCTCAGACATCATGCCTAAAACTATCAACATTCACACGTCCTACACTGTGGTCTTTCCCGAAAGAGAAGACTGGGTCCGGAATGAAACCAACCTATCTAGGGCAAATGAACGTTGGTTCACCGATGGTTACAAAACTCAGGAAGGCGTTGGAGTCGGAATATATGGGATGAACCCAGTAGTGAAACGCTCGTTCAGTATGGGCAAACTAGCTACGATATTTCAGGCAGAGGTATATGCCATTGAAATGTGTGCCAGGGAGCTGGAAATTCGACACCACACACGAAAAACAATAAAAATATTTTCAGATAGTCAAGCAGCACTTAAAGCGCTTGAATCCAACTGCTTTAAATCTAGGGCAGTATGGAACTGCCGAGACACCTTAAACCGACTGGCGCAACGCAACAACGTTACCCTAGTCTGGATACCAGGTCACACAGGCCTAGAAGGAAACGAAATAGCGGACGCCCTAGCAAAAGGGGGGGCCGAAACAACGTTCACTGGACCAGAACCGGTAATCGGTTTAGCATATAGCACTGCCAAGAATGTCATAACAGCTTGGGCAGACAATAAAAGACTCGAGTACTGGCGTTGTCTACCGGGCCTAGCCCATTCCAAAGCATTTATTCCTTGTACAAGGAAAAAACAGGACTCTGACAAACTGCTAGAACTCAGCAGAGCGCATCTCAGAGTTATAGTAGGTTTGCTTACTGGCCACTGCAAACTCAAACATCACATGCATAAAATCGGACTTGCACAAGATGCAGAGTGCCGGCTATGCATGGAGGATGATAAAACGGCTGAACACATTCTGTGTACATGCCCTGCAGCGGCCAGAACCAGATTCTCAATGTTTGGCGATACGACAGTAAGGCCAGAAAACCTGGTAAATTGTTCTCCCAATGCATTCCTCAATTTCGTCAAGAGATTGGATATACTGGGAGAAATATAACTATAGTGTGAGCCACAATAGGCCATTGGCCGCAGTGGAGGACCTGATACGGGCCCACTCACGTTCAAACCTAACCTAACCTAGTCTGTTCATTTCAATTAATGCGTCATTGTTGCATGGTCGCTTGCCTGTTGATTTACCACAATCTAGTTCTTCAATGAGGACACCTTCCAGTGACTTGATTGACCCTACTTAAAGCCACATATGCTTGACCAGCAGCGAAGAGTTTTGGGCCTAGATAGACAACGGCATTGTCAACAGCACTACCCTGCATTTTGTGTACTGTGCAAGCTTCATATGAGTATTCGCTACTTTAGCGGGGTCTGAGCACCATATTTTCTTTCGTCATAATTTTACGCATTCTCATTCTAGATGAGGAGTAATTTTATTCAAAAATGTATTATTCGATGGTTGGATATTTTTCACTATTTTTCCGATTTTGTTTTCGCAACTTTTTTGAAAAGAGGGGAGGGAGTGAGCCCACCAGCAAACATTTTTTTTTTGGAATTTTCCGTGTATGAAACCGTTGCAAATTTTTCCAAATTTCTTCGCGTTCTCTATCTAGCTTTCGAGGGGGGAAGAGGAGTAAATTTTTTTGAAACCGTTGAATTCAATGGTCAGATAATTTTTATTATTTTTTCGGATATTTTTGATTTCTTTTTCTCGAGTTTTCGTGACAGGAAAGGGGGGCGAGCAACACGATCGATTTTTTTACATCATTATTATCCCTGTCCAAAACTGTTGAAATATTTTGTTGTTTGTTGAATTCGTTTGTGTTCTCTATCCAGCTTTTGAGGGGGGAAAGGAGGGATGATTTTTTTTAAATCATAGTATTTGACGGTTAGAAATTTTTCACTCTTTTACGGATTTTTCCGCTTTCAAAATAAAAAGATATAAAAGGAAAGCCCCGGGGCGAGCCTCCTACCAACTTTTGTTTTCGCTGTAAATCCAAATCCGTCAAGAAAACTTCCGAAACCCTATGCGTTATCTAGCTTTCGGGGGGCAGGGGGGACAATTTCTGCGACATTATTGTATTGTTATTAGAACTGAACCAAAATTTCAACTCCACTGGATGAGAGGAAGTGGTTCTAATTCAGCTTGCAAGATTTATACCCATCTAACACATACAGATTAAATAAAAGATTTTAATTAATAAAAAACGACTTTTAGCATTTTCCTCGTTATTTTTAAGGTTATATTGAAAATGATTTTTAAAAAAGATTCAGATTACGTTGAACGTGTCTATCTTCATAGGACACATTTTTCAGCTAAAAACCGTAAAAAACCAGTAACCTGGCCCTTAAAACGTATTTTTGCTACCACCACCACCCTCCCGGAACTTTCACTAAGTCGTTTCGATTTTTCTTGATTCACTTATAATTTACCCTAAATTTTCCTACCATCCATATACCTTTTTTTTGTTTAAAAAATGATTGGCATTGGTCCAATTGGATTTTGAATTTGGAGAGCAGGGTACTTTGACTTTGTCGATTTTATTCTTATCATTTATTTGTACTCTCCGGCAAAACATTCAAACTTGTTCGAATTTTCGCATTTACTCTACCTGGAGTCTTTTGCCGTCTCGAGGAGTGCTTAGTGATTTTCCTGGCGGATGGCGCAGCGACTGACTTACTGTGAGTCGCTGCTTCATTTGTAGGGTATTATTAGATAAACAATAGATTGTAATTAATTTGGCAGGGACAAAACATCTCAAAGTTGTCGGACTTACCCTTGCACTGATGAGAGGCAACAACCTCGAAACATGTCTGCAGGTGGTCATCCCCAGCCAAATTAAGGATAATCTTTTGTTTGTCTACAATAAGCACTTGCAATTGAGTCTTCTTGGAAGAACGTTGCACAAATATCAGTCAGATGTAGTTCAATATTTGTCGTGGCATTAGCCAGGGAAGTAGTTGTTTTCTGTCAGATTTTTGCCTCATATTTTCCACTTTGTGAATATATTTGGAGAGAATGGTACTTCGACTTCGTCAATTTTATTCTTATCATTTATTTGTACTCTCCGGCAAAACATTCGCACTTGTTCGAATTTTCGCATTTACTCTACCTGGAGTCTTTTGCTGTTTCGAGGAGTGCTTAGTGATTTTCCTGGCGGATGGCGCAGGAGTCGCTGCTTCATCCGTAGGGAATTATTACATAAACAATAGATTGTAATTCATTTGGCAGGGACAAGACAACTCAAAGTTGTCGGACCCTTGCACTGATGAGAGGCAACCACCTCGAAACATGTCTGCAGGTGGTCATCCTCAGCCAAATTAAGGATAATCTTTTGTTTGACTACAATAAGCACTTGCAATTGAGTCTTCTTGGAAGAATTTTGAACAAATACCTGTCAGGTGTAGTTCAATATCTGTCGTGGCATTAGCCAGGGAAGTAGTTGTTTTCTGTCAGATTTTTGTCTCATATTTTCCACTTTGTGGAAATATTTGCAGAGAAGGGTACTTCGACTTTGTCGATTTTATTCTTATCATTCCATTGAATTTGTTTAATTCTGCTGATTTTTTTTTCTTCATTCTCCTTGTCAGAAACGCCACTGCAACCCATCTTGTACGAGCGAAGACAAAGGAATTCAATGGACTTCTTAAAATATTCCAGTGTAATATAGCGTAGCCAAGAAGAATGTCAATTAAAATGAGAATAAAAAAGAAAAGTGCACTGCATAGTAGAGATTAGTACCAGATATATGGATGAACTTTTTAATTAACGGAACGTAACAGTGATTAATAGAAAATTGTGTTCAAGAAGCATACCGTCCGCAATTTGCCGGAACACCATTTCCCATTACGACATGTCACTGTATTGTATGCAAATTTGGGCATCGACTGTGACAATCTTCATCTTCGAATACATTTCTCACAAACTCACTACTTACAACATCTCCTTGTCTCCACGAGATCGCTGATTGCGGCTTGTCAGTTAGACTCAGTCTACTCGAACGTTCCATGAAATCATTCATGAACTGAAGATATTGTTTCAACAGTTGACCGTACTAAAAAACAAACTGAACAGGAAACATGAAGATCGAGTATGTCCATAAGAGTCTTGTAACAGTATACAAAATTATCCAAAACTTTGTGGAAGTTTATCCATGGATTTTCTTTCACTTTAAAAAATCGATTCAATTTAACAATTTTTTGTGTGATTTTATTGATCATTTGATATAGAATTCACTACATTTATTTACATTCTTTTGTGAAAATTTCACACCACAATTTTTAAGCCAATCAGAGTCTATTTTTTTTTGTTACCATGGAAACCCAAAATCTTTCCGGAAATTTTTATCCTCCTGGTAGCTTGGACGAAATCAGTGAGTAGAAAAAATAATGTCAAAAGAACGACGCATGTGATGGACTTGAGACATTTTGCTTAAATGAAAATAAGATTTTTTGTTTACTTTTTGTGCAAATCAAAATTAAATATTTACTACATCTTTTATTCTGTTTTTTTTTAATTTCTTCATTATCCATTACATCTATTAAATGTTTTTCAAAATTTATTGAGTAAATAAAGTTAAAGATGCTACTGAGCAATTTCCGCAACACCTGACAACATAAATTTATTGTCAATATCCATTTCATCGTCCATAACATCTGAATTCATTTATGTTTGGTTGTCTATGCAACATCGCGCATTCATAGAGAAATCGACCATTACTGACAAATCGACCATTAAGGGGGGTCATTAATGGACGATTTCTCGAAATAATCAATTAATAACAAATAGTTCATTTATAGTCGATTTCATTTGCATTGAAGGACACTAAACAGACATGTTAATATGAGGTAGGTGGAGAATAAATTAAATCCCAGGTAGCACATCATATCGACTGAATCTTGGTTTCATATTGGGCCAATATAGATATATTGTAAATAAAAAAAATTATATTGGTCCAATATGGGTGAATATTCAAAAAACAATATCATATTAATAATATTGATGGAATATTGGTTGAACCTGTTCTAAATGTGGATTGTCACATGTAATATTGGGTCAATATTAGTTGACTAATTTTTACCAATATGGATAATACAATATTCTCTACATATTGTTTTCCAAATCTAGAATAAATATAGTATTCCCAATATTCCAGTCATATCGATTCTAAGGATAAGAAACCATATTGTATTTCTTAGTTTGATAGCACATTGGCTGATTATAATTTCAACTATATTCAACAAATTATAATAACTCATATAGGTTCAATATTGGCTCAATGATATTCACCAATATAGATAAAATAATATTGTCTTCATATTGTTTTCAACAAATATAATAAATATTGCAATCCCAATGCACATTGGTTGAATATTATTTCGCTAATATTTGACAAATCTTATCAACTTAAATTGGGTCAATATTGGTTCAAAAATATTTACCGATCTCGGTAAAACAACATTGTCCCCATATTGTTTCCGACATCTAGAATAAGATGAATTCCAAATATTGGCCGAATATTCAATGAACCATATTAAAATTATATTATGATCATACTTGGATGAAAATCCGCTAGGTGGTTCTACATATAGAACGTCTTCTAACACCTACGTAGATTTATTAAGGATGTTGATTTTATTGAAAATATGAACAGGATGTTCATAAAGTCTGTTGTGGAATCATCTGTGACTGAAATAAACTTTAGTCGCTAATTTCCATCGTACAAGATAACCTCTCTTGGAATGGATTCATGTTGAGATAATCAACTATCTGAATAAAACTGCAAATTTTCACTTTCAGATTTTTTCTCTCAATTTATATAGAGTCTTTCACAATATCTATCAGATGTAGTTCAATTCCAGCGTGGCTTCAACCGGGGAAGTAGTTGTTTTCTGTTAGATATTACAAAAAGAAACTTCATTTCATCGTAGGCTTCTTCCATTTCCAGAGGAGTCATACCGGGTGACACAGCAGTCATGTAGCAGCCTGTAGTTTCTTTATTTGAAGAGATGAAGATTTGAAATTTGCAGAAGTTACGTAATCAATGATAGCGCTTCATTTGAATCTAACGACAACTTTTTTCAACTACCTGTTTGATCGTTAGTAACTCCAACTTCCTTTTTTTGAATGACACCCTGTATATTTATCCAGCCTTTTTTATTTGTCTTGAAATTCTCTATTCAACCGTGTACCACAAAGTGGCATTCGTTTCTCGATTCGCAGATGAATTGCATTTTATTGAAAAACATCAAGTTGGCTGTTACCAGCCAATTCGATAGTCTTTCGATGCTTGGTAGGCTTGAAAATCCAAAGAGTATCAGTTAAACGATATACTTTCAGTTTTTTCCAACCCTGATCACTTCCTACAGATTGTCCTTAATTTCTTCAATAAAGAGAAAAAACATCTGAAAATAACTCACGATAATGCGAAGACTGAGATAGGAAAATGTTTTTTTTTTCAATTTGGCTACTTGTGAAGGAACTAACTGTCTTTCTCTTTGGCCATGTAGCCATATCATTATCTTTCCATTTGGAAACATAAAATTAAAATTGTTCCCCTGATCCACCAATTCACAAGTCTATTAGTCTAGATATTTGTAATAATATTTTGCCTAGTAGGCGGAATACACAGAATGTTTTGTGTTTGACAGGTAAACATCATTTAATTAGATACTAAATATGTATTCAAAGAATAAAAAGGTCGATATGTTGTTGATATTCGGAGAGTGCAAGAGAAATTGTAGACAGGCTGAACAATTGTAAGTAGAAAGATTTCCGGAAAGACGCCATCAGCCTAATAATTATTTGGCTAGAGTAGAAGAGCAATTCAGAAGAGAACCGGAAAATCAAAACAATCTCCAATACATTGTCGACAAGCAAATGGAAGTAAACGTTTTGGCCATAGTACATGCAGATCTGACGATATCACTGAGACAAATTTAGGACGAAATCGGCGTGAATCGAGAGACCGCTAGAAGAGTTTTGAAAAGAACTGCTCTGAACTGCTCTTCTACTCTAGCGAAATAATTATGAGGTGGATGGCGTCTTTCCGGAAATCTTTCGAACTACAATTGTTCAGCCTGTCTACAATTTCTATTGTACTCTCCGAATATCAACAACATATCGACCTTTTTGTTCTTTGAATACATATTTAGTATCTAATTAAATGATGTAATTTCAATCAGCATAAAACTGACGGAGTTATTCATTGCAATGAAATTATGTTTACCTGTCAAACATTTTGTGTACACCGCCTACTAGGCAAAATATTATTGCAAATATCTAGACTAATAGACTTGTGATTTGGTGGATCAGGAGAACAATTTTAATTTTATGCTTCCAAATGGAAAGATCATGATATGGCTACACGGCCAAAGAGAACGACAGATAGTTCCTTCACAAGTGCCAAATTGAAAAAACATGTTCCTATCTCAGTTTTCGCAATATTGTGAGTTATTTTCAGATGTTTTTTCTTTTTATTGAAGAAATTATTGACAATCTGTAGGAAGTGATCAGGTATGGAAAAAACTGAAATTATATCGTTTAACTGATACTCTTTGGATTTCCAAGCCTACGAAGCATCGAAAGATTATCGAATTCGGGTAACAGCCAACTTGATGTTTTTCAATAAAATGCAATTCATCTGCGAATTGAGAAACGAATGACACTTTGTGATACACGGTTGAATAGTGAATTTCAAGACAAATAAGATAGCCTAGATAAATATACAGGGTGTTATTAAAAAAAAAAGAAGTTGGAGTAACTGCCGATCAAACAGGTAGTTGAAAAAAGTTGTCGTTAGATTCAAATGAAGCGCTATCATTGATTACGTAACTTCTGCAAATTTCAAATTTTCACCTGTTCAAATAAAAAAACTACAGGCTGTTACATGTCTGCTGTGTCACCCGATATATTGGTTCAATTTTCAATTGAGAATGTTTCCCTTCACAATATATTAGGTACTTTAAATACCTTGTTTCCAAGACAGCTTACTCAGTGGTTATGGCGACCGAAAGGCAGACTCTGATGTCACCTTGATGAACTAAGAGACATTTAATGATTCACTTCCACCAATATATCCAAATGATATTGCACCAATATCGATTAATGTTTTGATACCATTATTGCTTCAAGACTATTCCACCAATACTATTTTTTAAATGTTTAAACAATATTTGACCAATATCGCAAAATGTTTCCATTTCACTTTTCGACAATATAACATTTCAATATTTTACCAATATTCTTCGAATATTGTACCAGCGATATCGCTGAATATCTTGAGGCCAATATTGCCTCGAGAATATTTTGCCAATATCATTCAAGTAATATTGTACCAATATCACCGAATGTTCACATTTTTTTTTTCTCGCCAGTATTGCATTTCAATTCAAATATGTTCACAATATTGTACCAATATAGGTGTGCTACTTGGGATATTATGAAACAATTCAGTTAAACCTAACTTTACAAATCCGAGAAAACTTACACTTAAATACATTTAGTAAATTCTTCTTCATTCTTTTTCCTCTGGATTTTGTGAACCGCACTCCAAACTACATTAATCAGTGAGGTACGAAATTTAAATTTGGATCACAGGGTTGCTCACAATGTTTGCAATACGTATATTTTTTAACCTTTTCCATATTCATTCGATCTACCAAGATTTTGTTAATAATGACACAAAAAGTCTGCCGCAAATACATTTATTGGTTATTATTCTGTTCTGTCAGTGGGTTACACTGCCAGTAAAGTAACTGTCTACAATCTTTCCAAAAACACCTAAGCTGCTATTTGTTTCATGTAGGTATTAAGAAATGGCAATTGCAGCATACCTATACAAATTATTTAAAAAAACGTTCCACCTGCTTCAGTAAACTTAACTTAGCTTATAACTGTATAATAAATTTGTATTAAATAATTTTCACTAATTTTATTGAACTAAAATCGGTAGAACATTGTTATTTTCACAATTTTATTGAAATATTTTGTACCTACAATTATAACACTTGAATAATGAAAAAAACCTATTTTAATGATCATAACTTAGGTTATTCCAGTAATATAAATTTGTTTAAAATAATTTTTTATAATTTTATTACTAAATTAAAATTTGTGGAATATTATTATTTTCGCAATTGTATTTGTTGTCCGTAAAAGGCGCAGAATAATAAATCCTCATTCAGTATACAAAATCCATGCAAGCAGGCTCTTGTAAATTTTGATGTAGAACGTTTATAAGAACAGCAAACAACTGTTTTCTTCATTCGCTAGGTAGTGCCACCCGGCACAGTATCTATTTGTCGGATTAGGCGATTGTAAGGTCATTATTAAGGGATTTAAAACTCTGACCAGCCACCTTTCAGTGTTGTATCTTGGAATATAATTTCTGTTTAAAAATCTAATTGTAGATATTTCATGAAAATATTTAGGTTTGTTTATGTCAAACATTGCTATAGAATATTATATCTTAATAATTAGTTGGTTAAAAATTTGAGAAAAAAATAGCAGGATTTGTATTTTCACTGATAATATTATTTTGGAAGTTAGGAACGCGAAATAAAGCAGTCATTAGTTATACAATAATAGCCTAGAAATAAAGGGATCAAAGAAGAGGGATGCTGCCGAATAATAATTATCACAAAAAATTATTTGTATGAAGTCACAACCAATCGAGGTTATTTTCAATTTTTAATTTAAAAAAAATACAATAAGTTTATGAGTACAGAATTTACAATAACAATATTATATCAGAGTCGTTTATATTATTCTCAACATAGGCACTCGAAATATCAAGTATTGGTGCGAATCTGATAAATTTCATTTCATTTCGATAAATTTGAACGGTTTGATGTGGACAAATGGGACAAAAATATTTTGAATGGTATTATCGATACACTACTTTTTGAGAAGAGATACATTGCGATTACTCAACAGATGGCGCTTGGGGCACATCAACTTCAAATTTTCGAAATGCAAAATAGTTATTAACGAAAATAAAAAAAAATCATATAGTTGAAAAGAGAATTGATTTTTCTTTTCAACGATATGTAATTTGAACCCCCATGCCATTTGAAATTTTTCAATTCCCTCTCGCTCCCCCTATAAGGGCAATCGCAATGTCTTTTATTTCAAAAAGTATTATCGGTGATACCATTGAAAATGGTTGCTGGTTCCATGTTTTTACGTCAAATCGTTCAAAAGTGTATAGGAAGGGGGAATTAAAAAAAGCCGCACTGTATATACAAACAATAAATATTTCATGAATAAGGCCATTGTTAAGATATTTAAAATTCTGACCAGCCACCTTTCAGGGTGTATTTTGGGGTATAATTTCTGTTTAAAAATATAATAGTAAATAATTCATGAAAATATTCAGGTTTATGTGAAATATTGCTATAGAATATTATTTCTTAACAATTAGGTGGTATTAATATTTGAAAAAAAAATTGCGAAATGTGTATTTTTACCGATTATAATATTTTGGAAGTTAAAAAAACGTGAAATGCAGCAGTTATTATATCAGAGTCGGAAGAAGATGAAGCATCTTCTTTAAGGTCATCAATGACAATTGGATCAATCAAGTCTTCAAAAGTATTGCATGTTCTACGGTTATAACATAGTCGATGCATTTTCTCCAATTGATGCTGGACACTTCACTAATAGCACATTCAAACAATAACTGTCATTTTGAAGGTCGTATTTTTCTGGGCTACATCAGTTTTCAACTGAGCCCATACCAGCTCTATGGGATTCAGGTCGCAGTGATACGGGGATGTAGAAGCGGCTAGTTGGCCAAGGATATACTTTTTATACTTGTTTTTGTAGATTTGAGCGATACTAAAAAGTTCTTTTTTCTAGCGAATCAGTGGAAAAACAATGTTTTTTAGATAATAAACTCCAATTCCTCGTGGGTAAATGTTCTTGTAATCTTGAATGGTAACACACAGGGGCCAGGTAGCCGAGTGGTTGAAGCGACATTGTTTCAATCACTTTTGGCTGCCAGTCAAAGGTTCAAACCCTAGCGACTGCAGAACTTTTTCTGATGGCCCGAGAAAGTGCTAGGAATCGCACGTAAAAAGGTAAGACCTCGTTAATCCTTAGCTCGCACAAGTTTCGACTTCTGAGGGCTGCCGTTCGTAAGGGGACGACAGCTGGTTGACGGAAAAAACAATTTTAACTTCAACTCGCGTTGTCCAAAATATTAGTAGATCCCTGCGGAATAAAATCGATCATTTGTTTAAACCATTTTTCGAAAACGTCACTATTCATATTTTCGTGGTAGTCACCGGTTTGTTTCGATACAAAAGTCAAGAGTCCACTTTCCAGTTTAAACAGTTTAAAATTAATGTCCTTTCATTTAAAGACAATAGTCCCAATCTTGGCCGTTTTGATGGTCCTTGTTCTGCAACCTGGCCTGCAACAAACATGTTATGTAACGTTGTCAAATAAAATCTATCTATCTACGTATCTATCATCCATAATATGGCCAATCTAGACCTATGTACCGTCTTGTCGATGTTGAAATTCCATGTGAGCTTGTTGTCAATCTTTACTCCCAGGCACTTGACTTCCTTAGTGAATAAGATCTCCACTTCATTGAGTACTGTTGGGCTTCAACCTTCTAATACTCTTTTCCTACTGAAAAGTATGACAGTGGTTTTCTAGGCATTGACTGAGGTTGCTCTTGGTCGCACCACTTGCCTTCTATATCTAGCGCTCTTTGCGTTTGCTCTGATGAAGTGCTCGCAAGCTGCCCCTTATGACGATTGGGAGGTCATCTGAGTATCCTAGGGAATAAAGGCTTCGAATAGTTTTCCGGTGAGTTCGTCCACGAAGGTTGCCCACAGCAGTGGCAATAAGACGCATCCTTGCATGGTCTTGCCTCCTTGGTAGGTAGCCTCTCTTATGGTGGCCATTATCCCTCACTCACGCACATCTGCACACCGTGGTAACTATCTGGTCACGATCTGCAGCCTAATAAATAATGCACTTCTCCATGTCAAAAGAAACATTTAGTTTTTCTTGGCGAACAGTTGCCAGTCTCATTTCCATCCTTTGGATCGTCCATTTTCAATAATTTTAGTTTGCAAAAATGACCTTTCTTCAGTTTTCAGAATGTATCAGCATGAATATAACAGTAAAGTGAGCCAGTTCTTCAATTGCGGATTACGCCCTGTGATAGAGATGAACGCATTGAAATAAGAACTACTATTTGAAAAAGCCAATTTCTGAAAAATTATTCAGGTTAGGTATAGGGAACCCAATATGAAATGAAGAACAATTGAATTTTCTATTCCCCAGACCAAAAACCTTCAGAGGGATCTCTTTGAAATGACAAAGTTTTCTTTATTCGAAATTATAAAAATCTTCTGTATAATTTTGGGAAACGATTTGTATCGAAATCAATAGCCCACCCCCTTTAATTCATGGTCAGATTTCGAAGGAGTGATTTCTATTAATTTTGATGTTATTTAGTTCACACTTGAACCTAGCATTTTCATAAAAAAACAATAACGGTAACAGTTGGGTACATAGTTTTTTTCCTGGCCCTTCCAAAAGGGTACTGAAATATAAGATGTTCCATTTAAAAAAACACAACTCTAATATGTCACACTTTTTTGAGCCACCCTGCAGACTCCAAAATAATTTCTTTTTGTGGACTCAAACAATATACATATAATGAAATGGAGAGATTCCCGAAAAAATAATAGATGTGACTTACATGGACCGTGCCGAATGGGTTGCCCCACCCTGTATATTTAGACGCCTAAATGATGAGTGTTACTGTCACAGGAGCACAAATATTTAAAAATGTTGACCATTTTGGAGAATGGCGTCTGGAACACCTGGTCCAGGATATGGTGATTTGTACTCAACTTTTTCTGACTCTTCTATATGTACTCCACTCGATTCTGTTGTTAGACAAATCAGTACCACAATCAGTGGCGGTGATAAGGGGCCCGAGGAGCCCACCGTGCGGGGGGGCACCTCCAGAAGAGGCCCCTTTGACCTCTTTGCTGAAACTTCTAATTTTCTAATTGCTTCAAATAAAGGAATACATAACACATATTGAAAACAAAAAAAAGGGACCTGTACGTTTAATCAAAGTTCACCTGTTTACAGAATTCTGTAAACTTTGGTATTATCTATCATCATTGCTTATTTAGCAGTGTTTATTCTGGATCTTCTATGAGAGTTTACACACCAAATTCAGATTTCTCCGTCAGCAAAAAAGTGTGTTTGTTTTGTCTTCATTCGCCGATCCGATAAAGTGATAGTAAAAGAAGAAAAGAAAGAAGAAGAAGGAAAGGAAGCAATTTGCGGTGGACTTTGATGGCCCATTGGAATGTTGACGCAGCGGCGGCGGTGGTAATGCCATTTTTGCGATGGTAAGATTTAATATTCAAATCACCTAGCAAATTATGGCATTTATATTATCCAGAGTGGCAATAAAACCGTATACCAAAATATCGCTAATTTCTAAGAAAAATGCACACTTCAAATAATTTTTTTTTGGAAAATATTTTAATATAAATAATATAATAAATAAGTATATTTTATATTATTATATGGAATCATGTCCCATTATGTCTGTTTCCAGATTTTATTGCCACTTGTATGAATATACAAACAAAATTTGGCGGGGGGTCCCCGAATCCTTATCGCCCGCCACTGACTACAATGTTTAAGAAACATATTACAGGATTCTCCTTTTCGTGAGAACCAAAACACCCTGTATTCAATGCAGTAGTCGCCGAGATATATCTCTGAAGAAAAGTTGTTGTTTTCTCACCACTCACTCAATCACTCACCACTCATATTCTTTTACAACTTTGTTCTAATAAATACAACCTCATATTCTTGTTTGATAGATTTTTTAAAACGCGAATTTGACAGGATACCCTCCTTTTCATATTTCTTCGTTTGATTTGATCTCTTTAAGTTCGGTCTCTTGAAACATTCTGTATATATTTAGTTATGGAGTGGTTTGAAGTTTTCCGTTTCACACAAGACCTACCACTTTCTCCATAACAGTTTTATTCATGAAATGTGCATTCCACCTTACCAAGTTTGAGAAACTTCCCAAAGAAACAGGTCGCTATATGCAAATTTGAGCACCATGTGTGACAATCTCCACGAATCTTCTGAAATATTTACGACTTGTCCGTTGAAGTCAGTCTACTTGAACGCGTTATGAAATCATTCTGGAAATAAAGATATATTTCGACTAATCTAAAACTCTGACTAGCGAAGAAATATACAGAAATATTCAATAGTGCAGTCAACCAGCAGAAAAGTTTTCCAACCAGAAACACAAGTGGTAATCCTAGTAGCACACATATATTGGTAGAATATTGGTACAATGATTTTATTGAAAATATGAACAGGATGTTCATAAAGTCAGTTGTGGAATCATCTGCGACTGAAAGACAAACTAGTAGCTATTTTCCATCGTACAAGATAACCTCTCTTGGAAGGGATTCATGTTGAAAATTGAACCAAAATATGACTCCTTTGGAATTGGAAAAAAAACTTTTAGATTTTTTGTCTCGATTTATATAGGGCCTTTTCACAACATCTGTCAGATGTAGTTCAATGTCCAGCGTGGCTTTTGCCGGAAAAGTAGTTGTTTTCTATTAGATATTACAAAAAAGTAACTTCAATTTATCGTAGGTTTTTTCCTCAAAACCAAAAGATACCCAACTATCATTCCTCAAATAGCAACAAGTTCTTTCCACTTCGTCATGTTGAAAAATTATTAATTATCAAATTACTGCATGAAAAGTTTTGGAGGATTTTGAAAGGAACCATTTTATTTTCCGATGAATCAAGATTGACGAGTCTTGGAATGTTCAATAGAAATAACACCGGATACTGAGCATCTGACAGGCTCATAAGACAAGGAAATTTTCAGGAACTCTTTGGGTTCAGCGTATGTATGGGTCTGATTGGATTATAAATTATTTTGCCAATAATATTGTTAAATTGTTAATTCCGACAACTGAGTGTACCCTTCTGCGTAACCTTCAGAAGTTACCTAGAAACCTGTGTGAACTAGGGAAGACGTAGCCCTTACTTTTCAACGTGTGATGCTATGCACGAGACCAGTGACCATGCTGGGAATCGAACTCAAGACCCTATGATTGAGTGGCAAACGCTCTACCATCACGACCACCACGATGGTATAATGAATGGGCAACGCGGAATTTTTACACAATGAAATATCAGGTGTCATTGAGAATTTACCTCTCGATGTCTACCAACAAATGTGTTCCTAGCTGGATGGTGCACCTTCTCATAATTCCCGAGTAGTGACCGATCACGTTGATGAACATTTCCAAAGCGATGAATTGGCACGAATGGTCCTACAAAATTTCCTCCGAAGTCACCCTACCTCAAACTACTTGATTTTGGATGATTTTGGAATAACGCTTAGAGCAACAGGGAATTACGCTTCAATAAAAAATAACGTTCAATTAGTAAAAAATGATCTTATTTGTACATATGATGCATATAAAATCATTTCACGAACCTATTCATTTATTTCAATCGACAACAATCCACTTCAAAACTGTTCCAAATTGACGAAAATTTTCGCGGGCTGACGTCACTTGTTTTATTCTATATGACATTGAGTCCTCAGAGAATGCTTTCTGTTCAAGAAAGAATTGTTCCCAGTTTGAATCATAGTGTACACCAGATTAATCTTCTTTCGATACTATTCAGTCGAATTTAATGGAATGATCCTGATAAACCTAGAACTAAAAGCATATTATAAAAATTATAAAAATAAACTCACCATCTAACCGTCAGATTTCAGTCGGTGAGAGTGGAAGATGCACTTAGTGATAGGAGGGGAATTGAGTACGGTGTACCTCAAGGAACCGTTTTGGGACCCATCCTATTCAATATATATGTTAATGGCATGTTCTCTATCAGGAACAGTGGACAAATTTTAGGATTTGCTGACGACACAGTAATTTTTTATAAGGCAAGTTCTTGGCAAGAATTGAAGAGAATGGTGGAAACTGATTTTCCTTCAATCAAAAACTGGCCAGAACACAAGCTATTAACAGTGAATTTGGATAAAACGTATTACTTGCCCTTCAGTTGCAATAGATCAAATTCATCATCCTTTCAGAGCCTCACATTTGACATAATGGGGCAACGACATATTATTTTGCCAGAAACCAAAGTCAAGTATTTGGGGATAATAATAGACACTCATCTCAAATGGGATGCTCATATTAATTACATATGCAATAAGCTGAGGATGATCATATATAAATTCAAATACCTTAAGGATATATTAAATTTCCATCAGCTCAAAGTATTATACCACGCATTAGTCGAAAGTCCCCTACAACTTCTACAAAAAAGATTCCTCAAGCTGATTATGTCTAAAGAATTTAAATATCCATCTGATGCACTATTTTCCACAGCCCAGGTATTTGATATTCGCCAACTTTACTATTACAATATTAATATCAGATATCACAAAAATAAACATAACTTCAACCTACCGAGTCATCCTTACCATACAAGACAAAAAAACCAACACATAGTTCCAAACAGGCACAAGTCTATCGGCCAAAGGTCCTACAATTATAAGTCTCCAAAATTGTATAACACTGTTCCGTCACATATACAAAAAATCAACTACCTGGTTACATATAAGAAAGAATTGAAATCATTCATATACAGCCAAGAGCGAAAAAAAATTGCTGATTTGGTGGAACTGAAATTTTTTTGAAAAAGTACATTATATATGTGTGTGTATGTTATTCTTAAATGTCTAGTTGTAAGATGATATTTTATAGATTATTGTTCCTACTGGATCATTTAACATTTTCTTTTAATCCATTTTATTCAAATAGATAATGTCAGATTTATATTGTATTTTAGGCTACACCGCTGTTTCGTTAAATTTGTTTATTTCGTTTACACTGTTTTTTTTTTTATTCATATTGATTTCATGTGGCATTTCACGCAATTTTATCCTATATATTCTGCGAAACAAGTGCTACAGCACTTATCGCACACGGACTTTATTCATATCTATTTATGTACTGTTTTTGTAAAGTCATTATCTCTGAATAAAGTTATATTATTATTATTATTAAAAGGTACACTTGGTTTTGACAACAGACAGTCAAATAGGCAGGATATCGTTTAACTAAAAGGTACCAAGCACCAACTCGTCAAATTTGAGATAAGTTACCATCCAACTCCAAATGCTGGAACCTACTTAATTTAAAAAGATCCAAGTGATTTACTGAACGTGGCACCATCTATTGATGAAAGTGCCAAGCGCTATTTCAATAATTATAGTACAATTTTCAAAAATTATTTGGATTTAGTGAGTCATTACTCGATACCATAATTTGGAGCTTGGTACCTATTAGTTAAACGCTATTGATATGAAGATCTTGACGTCAGGAAACTTTGACGTCACTTATATTCGTCCAATGAAATACCGGTAATATTTCTAGCGAATTAAGCTAGTATTTGAATTCTGATCCAATCGTTCTTTTTTCTGGATCAAGCCCAATCGAAAACAAAAATTGAAAAGTTCTTTTTTACCCAGTTTGACTTGTGAATCTTTGGAATAAAAAATAAAAATGACTTGTACTTCGCTATAATTCTCAGTTGGATAGGTTAATGGAAGCAATAGTGAGACGAGCCATTTTGTGCAGAGAACATAATGGAGAACACTTGGAGCAGTATTTATAACGAACTGTATTTTACCATTTTGATTTTCCTACAACCGCTCACCAAAGTAGCCTTTGACGCTTACAGATCTCAACGTAAAGTTGACGTTTTCCCAGAAATGCCATTTTGTGACAGCTTTTTCGCTCTAGATAGAAAATATTGAAAAAACGCTCGATCTCTACAGTTTTGGTTGAAAACGAACCTATTCTTGCATGGTGGAAAGTATATTAGACAATAAATTTATAGCACTCTCAGTAACTGTGGTGGTGCTGAGGTTAGCGTAGCTTCTCAGTAAACTGAAGGCCTGGGGTTCGATCTCGTCATTCGGTAATTTTTCTTTTTTTTTTTCTTAGGCAAGGTCTTCTACTTTTTTTTCATTTTCTTAGAGATGTAAATTATTGGATATTTGGAGAGCTTATAGATTTGGGAGTACTATTGGGTGTTAATTTTCTGGTAGGTATTATTATGTTCATATGTTGAATGAAGTGTCGATCGTTTTTATGTATAAGAGATAAGTTTGTAGAAAAAACTTTGTGTGTATTTCGAGCACCAAGTGTAATTGCCAATCAATCACATTGCGCTCTAAATACACATAATAGCTATAGCTTTATCGCATTGGAATGATTTTGAGCAACTTGCGTTTCTACAGTATTCAATATGTACAGCAAACCCTCGTTTTGTTTGACAAAATATGAATTTTTGTATAGCTTTCGTATGTTCAAAACCGCCTTCGTTGAAGAATATCCAATTTTGTGAACACCCATAATCAAGCTTCTTGTAGCTATCTCCGGTTTCTTCCGGAATTGACCAAAACTTTCCAAAGGAGTTAGAAATAAAATTGTTAAAATAGTAATTTCCGCGCAACCCTCGGAAGTCTTCGAGACACTTGTGTGAGCTAGGGAAGACGCAGCCCTTACTATTTAACGTGTGATGCCATGCACGAGATCGATGACCATGCGGGGATTCGATCCCTCGACCTTTTGCTCCAAAGGCGAACGCTCTACCAGCACGGCCACCACGGCCCAAGTAATTTGATAATTCATGCATAATTTTTCAATATGACGACGTGAAAAGAGCATGTTCCTATTTGAGAAATGGTCTTTATGGGTACTATTTCGTTTTAAGAAAATTATTGGTAATTGTTGGAAAATATAGGAGTTGTCATTCCATGAGAATCTCAATTTTCAACCGTATCTCACCTCGAAGCTTCATCTGGCAATTGCCGACGCCGTCTGTCAGTTGTGATGATTTGAGTTGAATTTTCATGGCTAACTTCGTTCGATTGAAGAATCAACTGTATCTCCATAATTTTTCAATGAATTTTCAATTTTGAAAAATAATCCATAGCTCTTTCGTATAATCAGAAGTACTATATAGAGTTTCATTCGAAATTGAAATTTGGGATCAACCAGAACTGGTAAATTCTCAGATGTTCTCAAAATAGGCGCATTTAAGTATTTAGAGACATGCCAAATTGGAAACCTGTATTTTCTTTTCATAACAACAGAAAAACTGGAGGGCGTACCTCAGCTCGTGGTCACTGGTTATATTGTAGACTCAACCGTCTTTGCTCTTGCCAGGTCCGTTTTTTATACGTTTTTTATGAATGAAGACCAGTTCTCATGTCATTAAAGATCTGCCTTTCTTAAGAATGAAAGGAAAACAACGTCGATACTCCAAAGCTCGGATTGTTTCATTTTATTGGACTACACCTTTTTAATATTTCCACGATATTCCTTCAATGATCACCAAAGGATGCAGATCCTGTTAATTGGAAGCCACTGTATACAGTGTTTCTAGTAACATCCTGCATCCTTTCACGCAGCTCATGTTCGGTTGTACTAGTCCTTTACTTGTTATATAGTACGCGTTGGCAATGCATTCTCAGTCACGCTCATTCAAACCCAAGTATGGTTATTACCTCTTACATGCTAGGTACGTTTTATTGCTGCAAATTGAAATCAGTGCACAACAGTATAACTCATTAATTTTGAAAGTGACCAATAAAAAACTGAGGCAATTAAGTACACCTGTTGCAATTTGTAGAAGTGATGCTCGCACTAAGGATAAGAGAAAAAGCCATGTCATACCATATATATGTCATACCATTTATAATTTACACACATTCATTTATACTTTTGATTTAATGTGTGAATGTCATATCCGTAGTCTTAAATGAAGCATATCGTTGATTTATATAAATTCAGAGTAGTGAAAATCATAGAAACTACACAATAGATTTTTTCCATTTTTCCCTATTATTCTTAGTCCAGTCAAAACAGACATGCAATTTCAGAAAAACTAGCTTATGAACTTAAAATTGGTACAGACGTTATAAATTGTTTCTTCTTTGAATAATTTTTTTGACAACTTCATAATATATATCATTCATAAAACATTCATTGAAAATACCTTTCAACGTGATTCTAAACAAAAATATAAAATACTGTCAAAACATTCGTGACATTTCCCAATGTTCTTATGCGTATTATATGAAAACCAGCTTTTTATCATATTTTAAAACTCTATAAATTTTTCAGTCAGAAGCCAAACTCTTCATGGATGTTGAAGTATGAACTTTTCCTTCGAGGAATCCTGAATTTCGGTGTTTTATTTTGATGACATTTCTCAACTGACATTTATGTGAATCTTTGTATTTTTTGGCACCTCATGAACAGTGATTGGATACCATGAATGAAGCAGCATGCAGTATCTGTGATAAATCATTCAAGACCCTCAATGATTTAAAGATTCACATCGGAAAAGCACAAAAATCTTCACAATGCAAGTCAACTGTTGCTCCTCCTAATTCTAAAGTTAGTACTCCACCTGATCCTTCAAATCTACCATTTCATTGCCATTTTTCATCTCTTAAAAGCTACAATCATAACATCAAAAGAATACCAAAATCGGCTAGAATCTGTGTTGCGTCCGCCTTATGTAATCGGATTGATGACTGGCTCCAAATTAATTCATTGTCTAGCTGGAAGAATCTATTGGCTTTTCCATATCTCGTCTTAACCATCCCCAGTCAAAGACAATATCAGACTTCTAGAAACTGGTCCCAGATGTTTTTCCCATCCTGCTATACCACATAAACAGAAACAAGTAAAATCAGAGATTTCCAAATTAGTTCTCAGCAAAATCTCCGATGGTGATCTCGCATCTGCTATAAGAATTCTGAGTTCGGATGATAGTTTATCAGGTTTTGATTTTTCAACTTTCCAAATTCTGAAATCAAAACATCCTGAGCCCCTTTTGCCCTGAAGAATCAATATCAAATGACTCACCATTTCAAGTTTGACAAATTACAGAAGATGATGTTCTTTTAGCTGTAAAATCATTCCGTATATACCGGCTCGGTTGGTGGCTTGGACTCTTTACGCCCCTGTCATTTGCAGGACCTTCTAACTCACAGCTCAGGATCATTAAGAGATAAACTGTTGTGTCTCCTAACCCAGTTGTGTAATTTCATTCTGTCAGGAAGAGTTAGCCCAGACATTTGGCCAGTACTTTATGGAGCTTCCCTATGTGCTTTGAAGAAAAAAGATGGAGGAATTTGCCCAATTGCCATTGGCACTTTTTATCGTCGTTTGGTAGCCAAAATTTGAGAAGAAATTGGAAGATCCTTCAATTTGGAATTTGGTACACCTGGTGGCTGTGAAGCTGTTGCTCACTCAGCCCGTAAGTATATGAATCAGAATCCTGCTTCTTCCAAAAATTTTCTCAAATTAGACTTTAAAGATGCCTTTAATATGATAGACAGAGTGGTGATGATGCGGAAAGTTGAACAAGTTCTTCCCAATTTATACCCTTTCCTTAAGCAATGCGACTCCCCGTCTTACCTGATGTTTGGTGAATATGTCATAGATTCAGTGAGAGGCATTCAACAGGGAGATCCTCTAGGCCCTGCTCTATTCTGCATTTCAATAGATGGTCTTTCCAAAAGTGTCACCTGCGAATACAATTAATGGTATTTGGACGATGGGTCTATTGCTGGAGATGTAGATGAAGTTTTCGAAAATTTCAAAAATATCATTCATCGTTCCAGAGAAATTGGTCTTGAGTTGAATTTTAGTAAATATGAAATAATTCCTGTCTCCTGTCCAGATTCTCAATTCACTTTCAAATTCAGAAAGCTAGCGCCCGATATAAAAATTCTCAGTAAATCTGAATGGTCACTTCTAGGTGCACCTCTTTCTTTAGAAGCCATTTCAGAAAACATCAAAAATAAAACAGATTCACTCAGACTTATTTGTTCTCGTTTAGGCGCCTTACCTTCTCATGTATCTTTTTTTCTTTTGAAAAATTGTTTGGCTATAATACCCAAATTATTGTATACCCTTAGATGCAGCCCATCATGGAAATGTCAACTAGACCTCGAGAATTTTGATGATCAGTTACGCTTGATCGTGGAAGAAATTACCAATAATAATTTTGATTGTTCATCTTGGTCACAGGCTACACTTCCTGTGAATATGGGTGGTTTAGGTTTGCGTTTAACCTCTTCATTGTCCCTTCCTGGTTTTTTGTCATCTCTCAACAGTGTTTCTTTCCTTATCAGTACTATTCTTCCTTCATATTTTAATAATATTCCAGACTCTTTTTATGCTGAAGGTGAGAACCTGTGGCTATCTCAATCAGGTATTCATTTAACAGAAGAATCCAAGACGAAGCAAAGTACATGGGATCGTCCCCTACTTGAAAAAATTTCAAATAATCTGCTTGAGACTGCTGTGTCCATATCTGAAAAGTTGGTTATGGTGAAGGAATCAGGTGCTTGGTTGAATGCACTACCTGTGGCTGCTCTTGGAAATCTCTTGGATAATGAATGCTTCCGAATTACTGTTGGATTTAGATTGGGTTTATGTGTTTGTGCTCCTCATGTTTGCGTTTGTGGAAGTTTCGTAGACAGTAAGGGTACTCATGGATTGTGTTGCCAAAGAAGTGCTGGCCGTTGTCCCAGACATTCCCAGGTGAACGATATCATCAAGCGTGCCCTAGTATCAGCAGGTATACCAGCTATTTTGGATCCCCAAGGTATTAGTCGAGACGATGGAAAACGTCCCGATGGTATGTCCCTCGTACCATGGAAGTGTGGGAAACCGTTAGTTTGGGACTTCACTTGTTCTGATACCTTAGCTCCTTCACATTTATCGTTCACTTCAAAGTCTGCTGGAGCCGCTGCTATCTCGAGTGAAAAGTTGAAAATTCGATAATATCAAAAACTTGGAAGTAGTTACATATTTCACCCAATAGCTGTTGAATCTTTTGGTGTTTTTGGTCCACAATCTCTATCTCTTATACATGACATAGGGAGAAAACTAGGCTTGGCAACTAAAGAAAGCAGATCAACTTTATTCTTAATTCAACGGATCAGTATCGCAATCCAACGTGGTAATGCCTGTTCTCTCTTCGGCACCATACCTTCTTCGCAATCTTTAGATGAGATTTTATACCTACCCGAATCCTAAAATAAACGTCTCTTCAAGGTAGGAATGAATGCAGTTGAAGTTACGAATGTAACTGATTTCGACTCATCGAAAGTTATTAACTCGGATTCTCACATATTCTGCATTGGTAATCCATGAGATATAAATTCCTCAGAAGAAACTAGCAGTAGTCTAAGCAGCATAAACAGCTCAAACTCCATCTGGCCTGCAGTTGATAAAAATGTCCAATCATCTGGTCTCATTGGGTTGAACAATATTGGTAATACTTGTTTTATGAACAGTATTATCCAGTGTTTATCGAATACTAGATGGTTATTGGAGTATTTGAATAGAGATACCCACACAAGGGATATAAACACCAACATATCTAGGGAAGGAGCGTTAATCAAAGCATTTGCCCAGGTGATCAAGGAACTTTGGTCAGATGATTCGTCTGGTAGAGTTGTTGATACAGTCTCCTTGAAAAGTCAAATCCAAAGAATCGCTCCTCGTTTCATCGGTTTTGACCAAGAAGATGCTCAAGAGTTCTTACGATTCCTTAGAGTCTACATGAAGACGTCAATAGAGTAACCGAAAAGCCGCTACCCATAATGGAAGAGTTGGATGAGAGATTGAGTGACAGTTAGAAGGCTCAAGAGTCATGGTCAATATACTTAAGGACGAACAATTCCAAAATTGTAGACAACTTCGTTGGCCAGTTAAAATCTACATTGAAATGTACTTATTGTGGTCACTGTTCAGTCTCTTTCGATCCGTTTTGGGAACTTTCCCTTTCAATACCAGGAAGAGCAGGCCAACTAAATTTGTCACAATGTTTGGATTCATTCAAAAGGGAAGAAACTTTGGATGGTGACGAGAAGCCAACATGTGCGAAGTGCAAAGAGAGAAGGAAAAGCACGAAATCCCTATCAATTCATAAATTCCCTAAAATTTTAGTTATCCATTTGAAATGGTTTTCTTCAATAGAAAGATTCCAAGAAAAATTGAATCTTATCATTGATTTTCCTTTAGAGGGATTGGATATGAGTCATTATACAGCAGAAAACGTAACCCCTTGTCGATATAGCCTGTATGCATTATCTAATCATAGTGGGACTACCTATTGCGGACACTACACAGCCTACTGTAGACATCCGTATGCGAACACGTGGCATGAATATAATGATTCACGTGTGAACCCAGTTTCAACTAGATCCCTGGTGAGCGGAGATGCCTATGTTCTTTTCTACGAGAAGGAAAGCACTAAATCGCCGCTTTCAGATCGTTCTTAGTTCCATCTGTATTTTATCATTGTTATATTGTATTGATAAAAACAATTATACCCTTAGTAAGTAAAAAAAAAAAATACTTCAGTAAATTCAATATTTCAACAATTCTACTAATTTATCGAAATAAAATCTTCTCTGGAACACAGCCAAATCTCATTCCTGAAGTAGTTCATCTTGTACAGAGAGTACTAGTTCTGAAGACCATCGAATTTTCGTTATATTTTTCCTCTAATGAAATAGAACTTCGATCAATGTAGAATAATGTTCTTCTAACATAACATTCAAGATCCAAACACAAACGATTCAACCATATCAAATCCTTAACTGCAGTACTAGCAGCTACATATTCCGATTCAGTAGTTGACATAACGACCACTCCGTGCCATTTTGAATTCCAAATGATTGCATCAGATCACACATTGAATATAAACCCTGTTGTTGATCTTCTTCAGCAAAATCAGCATAACTGTACCCGTTAATTCGAAAGATGCAAGAAGAATCATATCTCAGACAAAAATTTACTGTTCCATTTAGATATTGAAAAACCTTCTTCGCCGTTTTTCAATGATCCACTCTAGTATGTTCAAGGTATTGTCTCGCCAAAATGACAAATCAGGCCTTGTTCCTATTGAAAGTTTGATCAAACTTCCAACAGCTTTCTGAGACGGTACTCCCACTGCTTTTTCACCATCTGTTGTTACTGAAGATACATCTAAAGGTCATTGGTTTTGAATCTTCCATTCCAAATTTCTCAAATACTCTCTGAGTATAAGAAGACTGATTCAGAAATATTGAACCTTCTGCATGTTTCAAAATTTGCAAACCAAGAAAATAATCTCAAACTCTTGTTGCAAGTACTCCTGCATTTGTTTTGATTTTTCAGCAGTAATTAATACATCATTGTCATGAAGGGACAAAATGAGCTTTGCCCAAACCTTCAAATTGTTTGGAAAATACGCAACAATCAGCATCAGTTCTTTGAGTTTGTATTTCTTCAAGAATTCTGTGAATCGGTTATTTCATACGCGAGGAGCTTACAGTAGGCCGTAGAAACTTCTATTCAGTTTGCATACTCTTTTCCGTTTCCGTCTTCAAAACCACATAATACGGTTGCACTATGTATACATACCTCTCCTTCCAGTTATCCATTGTATAAAATGCAGTTTTGATATCCAATTGTGAAAGGTATTTTTTTTCGGCTGCTATTGACAAAATTGTTCTTATTCGAAGATAATGGTGAATCGGTGAAGAGCTATGTTTCATTTGTCTCCCCTTTAATCCACTTTGCTGAATATTCTGAGGAAATCAATCCTTCAAACGTATTCGGTTCATCCTCTGTTGAACAAACTGCTGCATCAATGAGTCTCAAATATGTTGTGGTGTTTGACTCATAGTGCTGCTTTTTCAGTCCTTCCACCCCCTGTTAACTTTTGAACAGATTCACGTACAAATATGGAACAAAAACCATTTGGAATGGGATCACTGATACTACTTTTTGAATTAGAAGACATTGTGATTCCAATGGAGGGGGTGGGGAGCACAATTTAAAAATTTCAAATGGCAGGCCAAATTACACATCGTTGAAAAGAGATTTCAATTCTCTTTTCGATAATATACATTTTTTTGATTTTCGTTTATACGTATTTTCACAGTTTCTATATCTTTGCCTTTTGAAATTTTCGTTGATGCGCCATCTGTCGAGTAATTGCAATGCATCTTATCTCTTAAAGTATTATCAGTAACATCATTCAAAATATGTTTTGTCCTATTGTTCCACATCAAACCGTTGAAATTTATCGAGATAATGATACCATATTCAGATACCCACTTATACTTGATATTTCAACTGCATAAAAAATATCATCGGAATCCGAAAAGAGAATTGATTAAAATTTTCAAAGATGTGTCACTTGATACCCCATGCCAATTGATTCTTTACATAATCTTTCCATGCCACCTCTATGAAGCAATCAGAATGACTTTTATTTCAAAAAGTAGTTCAGGTGATACCATTTAAAATGGTTTCTGTTCCACGTTTGTGCGTCAAACCGTCCAAAAGTTAACAGGGGGGAGGGACCTAAAACAGCCGCACTCTGTATTGACTTTTCAGTTCAAATATTTCACTGGTTTCTGGCGAATTTTCATCTGTATTTTCCATCTCTACCTGATATTATATTTCATCTAACTTTTCGTCTAATGAAGTTACCGTTTTTCATGATGCATTTCTCTAATTTCTCACAGAAGGTTATGATACTACTAGTTTTTCATTCTTTGCATTTCGCATTTTCTGATTTCCCATCTTTATTTCATTTTCAGTGAAAAATACATCTCCGAAAATTTTTACTTTATTTTGACAAAACCAGATTCGACAAACTTTCACGTTTTCTGGATAGTATTGGCGAAGGAGAAAGAACGCTTCCTACACTTACTTACTTACTTTCTTATACATACAATTAGTAATTTTTTTTAAAGAAATTTACAAATTTCACCACGTCCCAAGTAGCACACCTATATAAATATTGAATGAGAAGATGATTGGAATGATGGAGATAGTTAGTAATAGACTCATGTAGAGGAGAGAGTCCTAGCAATCAGTTAACCTTATAGGCTAGGCCCTTTTGGCCTTAGCTGAAGTCGTCCATAAAAGGACAAAGGACTTAGTATTGGTTTAGAAATGGTTTTAGGTAAGAGTTGTTTCAAGTATCCCATATTATGTTATTGAGCATCACGTATTTCAAATGTATATTTAACTTTCCCCCCAGTATCCCAGTTGTTATAAAATACATGTTTATATTCTTTGTTTACCCTCGAGTGTCAATAGCTACCATCTGTAGCTACACCCCAGTCTCATTTCGTATAAGGGAAGCAACCCCTTATACGACTCAGGATGCAACCCTAGCAGCCCTAGTCGTGACATAGGGCTTCTATTCTCGCCCCCGCTACAATATGCAAATTCCATCGGAGGGTAGTTCAATAAACCTCCAGACTAATCGTCGATGTGCTGGACATAGCACCAATGACCCCAAGTGTGGCCAATCTTTGTAAACTAGCCAGCGTCTCTCTGGTTGTCAGTTGTTCAACCTTCAGCCACCACAGCAGGGCTCCACACGTTATCAAGGGCCTCCCTATCGCTCTGTATAGCTGAAGGAATTTTTTTGGTTCAAGTCCCTGAATTTTGCCAAAGTAGCGCCTGACCATCATCAATTATGTCCTTACCTTTGTTAACACTCTTTCCAACTGTTTGTTTTAGGTGAACTTCGAGTCTAGGTTTCAGTCTCTCCTGGCATCTGTAGGCTTTCGCCATAGATTCGTAGAGCTCTGTTAGTCTCTCTGCCTGGTGAAATGAACAATCGTGGTTTTTTGTGGGATGACCTTGAAGTTCTCTCTCATACACTACATCTGTACGTCTGTGAGGGGATACTAAGTGCCAGCCATCTTCTATTTGCTGATGAGTTGAAAATCTATAGGCCATTTATATGTATTCAAAACAGTTTTATACTCCAAAATAATTTAACATCATTAGAACACTGGTAATCCTCAATTTAATATCAGCAAATGCAAAATCTTAACGTTCAAGACGGAGCAATATCCGAATGCCCGTAACTACTAAATAAATGACGTTATTCTTGAAAGATGTTCCAGCTTCAAAGATCTGGGTGTTATATTTGACAGCAGACTTCAATGAAATTACTCATTTACTGGTCAACTGTTTTAGAAATTGGTCTAGCTTTTACAATCTACTAACATAGGAAGTCTGAAAATACTGTACGTCACTCTCATCCAGAAGTAAATTAGAATATGCCACAGTCATTTGGTCACCATTATATGAAAATGTCATAGACAGTATAGAATAAGTTTTCAGCTTTCTTGTTTCTGTTCGTTTTCCCTTCATCATTACTATTATTGAAATAAGAAAATGCAATCATTCTATACTCGTTTATACCTATTTTGAGTATCATCGTGACACAATAATTATTATAAACAAGAATGTAGACTTCTGTGAACAGCTACGTGGGAAACAACCAGTAAAAATATACATTGTATGACTTTGTTTCATTCAGGTGTTTATAATAACACCTACTTCAAAAATTATAACGTTCGAAATAAAATATTTATCGGCACTCCTAAAACCAATAAAATTTCATCGATAAACATTCACTTACTGTTATGGAAAATATTTATCTTGGAGCAGTGATTTTGTCGCCAGATCTTTTAACGCTGATGCTACAATAAATACTTTTAATGCCCCATAAAAGAAGTACTTGTAGAATTAGTCATGCTGCATCTCCTTGTATCATCGGTACCATTGAGATGAAAAAGAAATCTGTTGAATTTAAAAAAGTAATAGATAGATGTTATTGGTCCATTTAAAATAAGTTTGACAAATTATGGGATACGAAAAAACTCATAAAGGCAGAAAGGTAAAACTTTGTAATACCTATATATAAATAAACCCTTATATCTATACTAATATAGAGAAAAGTATTTTTTTAGGTATTACTATCAGTTGAATGATTTTGTTGTGAAAGAATATATGAATAAATTTTGCTGAGGTTGTCAATATATATATATATATATATATATACATGTTCAACTATTGTCGAAGGAAATCTCAACTTGCACAGTATGTTTACCACTTTGTTATTCATTTTATACATCTAATGTCCATATATTTATATTGTAGTCCTCGAAAAAGCAAATAAACGTTCGCGAAAGCTCGGGTAGCAAAAAAGAGTAACTTCTTTTTCACCACTGACCGTATCCCCGATAGAAACAAGTTCTTATACTAATATATACCCATATAGCAGGTGTCCGCGGAAGGAGGATCGAACTTTTTTTAAGGATGATGGAATTAAATTTGGAGGATGTGTATACGACATAAAACAGTTTTTTTTGACAAGTGACTCAGCTTCACTTCACTCCTTCTGTCTCCACATGACATTCTAAATATAGCCGTGTCACGTTTTGAAACTTATTTTTTCTATTTATTTTTCAATCTATAGAGGGCTATAGATACGTTCAAATCACTAATTTCAGTCCTAAAATGTTGGGGACAATGCAGCTTTAATGTTTCGGTCGAAATGTATCCGCTATATAATATTTCATTTTGCACTCTGTATTACCCTTTTTTTAATGACAACATGGTGTTTCGTCGGGTTTTTTATGAATGATTACAGTATTAGGTTTCAAACAAACTTCTGTTACAAAAAAAATTATGAAAGATTATACACAGAAAAAAATCGGTACCTGAATACAATGAAAAAGTACACTGATTCAATGAACAGTTTCATCAATATTGGTCCAATGAACGAAATCATTAGGTACGCCAATATAGCATTGTTAATTGATACTATGAATAAGGATGTTCATAATATTAATGAATACTTTCATTAATGGCATGATCATGTACATTAAATGGGTTCGTTATTTTAACAAATCCCATTCATCAAACGAATGAAATGTATTCATTCGATTGATGATTCCTTCTCATAACATTGATTATTATTGTTCTTTCTGGGAATGAATGCTGTATTATTGATATAATGAACTCGTCCATTGCGACGAGGGATATTTCACACCAATTCAATGAATCGTGATCATTGAACTAATGAATGTTGGTGGTTATTATAATAGAGTTTTCTTGAGAGCAGTGAATTACATTCGTTGATTCAATCATAGGTGTACATTGAATTAATGAATTGTGTTCATTATTTGAATAAGCGGTATTGATATTGATGATACACTGAACTTCAAAATGTAGGGAAGTTACAGATAAATTTGAACAGAACGCCGCATTCCTGGTGCATCATTTAAAACATGAAATGCATTGAGAAAATATTCTGAATTACACCAGATGAAATATTGGCCTCTATGATTTATTTTCAGGAATATAAAGTGCTCTCAGTTTTGAGAATGAGTAATGATATTTAGTGAAGTTGTTTACATTTTTTTACAAATTATAGTGTGAGCTAAGCCCAAAATAAATTTCTCTTTTGAATTTCTAATAAATTTATTCTAGATTTTGACGACACTTTGTTCGGAACAAGCAAAGTGCTCTGAATCTTTTGAGACGTATTTGACATTTGCAATATGTTTATTTTCCTGGAGAATAATTGATACATCCTCCAGTTTTTCTGTGGTAGGTACATGTTTGCTCTAATGAAAAATTGTTCAATGCATTCAATGCATTCAATGCATTCAATACTTCAGTTGATACATTAGATGAAAGAGTAAATAATAAGCCTATTATTATCAATAATATTATTTATTTCCGAAAACAACAAATCCACACATGTAGTGAATATTAAATAAAATTCATGAGAACATTAATTCATATCTAAACTAGAAAGTACAACACAGTAGAAAAAAAGTACATTAAATACAAATCCTATTATTATTATTTTAATAAAAACTGTTTAATCCAAATCCAATCTTTCGATTATTCAAAGAAATCATTCAATCATCCAAGCTAGCTGAAATTTAAGCGACCGGCACATCAGCCGCTTGGTCAACCGGTTGAGATACTATCTGAATTGCTGATGGTTGAACAGAAAAACCTGTTCATGGTATACACCTCACTGGCAGAAAGTATATTACGATACTGTATTATTGTATGGGGGGAACTTGCAATACTTTGATAAATCCTCTACAAGTCATGCAGAATTCCTTACTGAAAATAATATTAAAAAAGACACACGATTCTCTACCCAAAAACTATATCAAGAAACCAAAGTACTGAATATTAGGACTGCCAATGTTGGATTTGGATGTTTTCTAATTCAAAAAAATATAGAACAGGTACTTTAAAAATAACTAGATTTTCTGATAACTTAAATGTTAGAACTCCTTACTACCGAAAATCCCATACGCAAAGATTTGTCTTTTATTTCGTGCCAAAATTATATAACCAACTTCCTATGAATCTTAAAATAATCTCAAAAATTAAAGAATTCAAATATGCTATCAAAAAGCATATATTAGAAAACTCTAATATACTCAACATATTCTGAAAATATATTGAAATGACATACCAATACTTCATCACTTAGTCTGGAGGTGACCTCCAGTATACTTTCTTTCCGACCTACACCACTATTTTATTTCATTTACTGATATGTCTAAATTGACAATGAAAATAAATGAATTGTTTGAATTATGTTTTAAAGAGAAACATTCTCAATTGAAAATTGAATCAGTACATGACTCGTCTGGAAATGGAAAAACCCTACGATAAAATTGAAATTACTTTTTTGTAATATCTAACCGAAAACAACTACTTCCCCGGCAAAAGCCACGCTGGACATTGAACTACATCTGATAGATATTGAGAAAGACCCTATATAACTTGAGAGAAAAAATCTGAAAGTGAAAATTTGCAGTTTCATTCAGATAGTTGATTATTTATTAAATGTCCAGTTTCCATTGGAGATTCTTATCTATGAATGAGATAAGGGAGAATGTTATTCAGAAGTATCACTTACAGAATATCGCTCATTCCATTGATGCGTGAATTGCATCTCTTTCGCTAGGCCTCCAATCCATTTTGGTCGACAAAAATCTATTTCACTCTTCTAAGATCATCAGGGAGGTCGGAAGAATTGGAAAACATATTCTTCAGAAGCAATTTTACACTACACTGTAATGAGGAATTGTTGGACTATTTCTTGTGCGGTGAAACTTTGAAAATATTTTTCTGACATGAAACCTGTCATGGGTATGGTATGTTGATTCCATTGAAAATATGAACAGGATGTTTATAAAGTCAGTTGTGGAATCATCTGCGACTGAAAGTTGGAATTTAGTCGCTATTTTCCATCGTACAATGGAAAATAGCGACTAAAGTCCAACTTTCAGTCGCAGATGATTCCACAACTGACTTTATGCACATCCTGTTCATATTTTCAATGAAATCAACATGTTTGAATTATGTTTAACATGTACCATAAATTGATATCCCAACTATGAGTGGAGTGAAACAGCTCAAACAGGCATTTTGATGCCTAGGTGTATTTCACCCATATGTAGTGGTTTTTGACATATTTTTCTGACTTAATTCACATATTCTGCTGAAAATTTTAAATAAATTTGATTTTATTTAAAAAAGTAGTATCGGTGATACCATCCAAAATGGTTTTCAAACCATATCTGTAACTCAAACCTTTCAAAAATTAACAGAGGGGGGGGGGGGGGGGATTAGAAAAGTCGCACTGTATCAGCCGTATGCATAGTCAATTCTAGCGACTCGCCAGAGTTTCGCCGCTCGCTACACAAGAACTGTAATGCACAGTCGAGCTCCAAAAAAGTGGTAAATCGCCAGCGTTTCGCCAAAATATGACTTATCGCGTAGTTGTCACTTTTTTGGAGCTCGACTATGAATTATAATCCTTGTGTAGCGAACGGCGAAACTCTGGCGAGTCGCTGGCGATTGACTATGCATACGGCTGTTAGAGTATCTTCAGAAAAATACATACACGCACGCACAACAAACGATGCTGCCAATCCCAAATTATATCACAATCGACAAAAACACAAAATGAAATAAGTATATCACAGACATAAATACATGGCAATAAAACAAAATTTAATAGCACTTCAGAAATATTAAAGATTATCCTCATAATATTCTTCCAGACTAAAATAGGTTTTACCAAGTCTTGCAATATTTTTCTAAAATTTGGATAATTGCTCGATATTATAATGAGACTCTGTAAGTGATTATATATTTTGCAGGCATTGTATATAAAAGAATCTTTGACAAGTGTCGAGCGGTAAAGACTCTTTTATATACAATGGCTGCAAAATATATAATCACTTACCTTATTTCATAGGTTACATTTTATGAATTGCCTTCCTAAACGCATGGCAATAATAACAATAATAATACATAATGGGTGTCACTCACCCCATCCGACCTTAAATATTTCCTACAAAGCTTACAACCTCCCAGAATTTCACCAAAAGCCAAATTCTGTTTCCACTTCCTCCTTTCACTTAGCTCTACGATGCTTTGTAGAAATTGCCAGATTTCTTCTTTCGTGTGAATCTGAGTAAAAAAATATCACATAAGTTCATGTAATTCATCTTTTCATGTAACCCTGTTCACGAATATCAAGAAACGAATAACAAATGGATATTTCCGTAATTCTGTGCAGTAGTTTTTCATTGGACTTCCTATTATTGGCTTGTTAAAAAGCCATGGTTTACAAATTGTGAACACTAGGCAAGAATCGCTTGATTAGTCAACCATGGTGTCTGTTCCTCGTGTGTAGATAATTTTATTAGCAGACATTTTAATGATCTACAGGGTCATTGGTCAATCCGGAACAAATGTATCTTGAGAAAAAAACTTTTCTGGTTTCCTCAGTTTGGAGAGTAGAACGGCATTCTTCAGTTGTTCAACAATTTTGTTGATTCCCTCTTGGGAAATAAAGTATTGGTGAACTGATTTTCACAGTTGCGCTGCCAGAATCGGTTAAGAGTCCGTGAAGAAGATATTTGGTGTTTTTTGGAAAACAGTTCGTTTGATTACGTTTGGCATGGAATTGAGCTGGGAAAATATACAAAAATTAAATAAGAACTTCAAGGTTCTTCAACTTTTCTTTAAACGTCTATTAAAAATTGTTGGAAGTGAGAAATTGAAATAAGAAAATTCTCCTAAAAGTCATCAATGATCCTGTTAAGGAAAAATTTCTCTCTGCCTATAGAGATTTTCGTTAATAGCAAACAACCTGATTTTCAAAAAACAAAACAAAAAAGCAAGTGTAAGCATAGAAAATAATGTAAATTTCAAGAAACAACAATGATGTTTCCAATAATCGAATTAGTGTGGTGGGGCCTCAAGGCCAGAGTCCCCATTATTTCTTTAATTTTCAGGTTAGTACGAAAACCTCCAGTAAACCAAATTATGTGCCTGAAACATTTCGGACACCAATTATCTCACACGTGGAACGTTTCATCGTTTGACTCAGAAATGTTTGTGAAACATACAAGACAACAAAAATCACCTATACTCCAGTTCCAAAATTGTAGATAGTGACTCATCGTCAGTTTACGTGGTTTCAGCGTGCGGAATGCACGTTAACTGACGATGAGTCACTATCTACAATTTTGGAACTGGGCTATAGGTATAAAACGTTTCATATGAAATATTTTGATAGAAATGCATCTGAAACACAACATAACTGTGTATGAATACTGTCAGATATATTTCACACGTAATGTCTTGAAAGAAACGTTTAAAAACATAACATAATTGTATTTGAAGACATTCAGATTTGTTTCACAGCAAATGTTCAGAAAGCAACATTTATGAAACACAATATAACTGCATATGAAATGCATTTCCGAAATATTTCAAAAGAAACACAGAGTAAATATTTCACATGGTTCCTGATGACAGGATTTCTGTGAATAATTTCCATAGGCAGTAGCAACGGAATATGAAAATATCATTTACAGAAACCATATATTTATTTTATTGTTCCTGAACAAATGAATAAACCAATTATAATAGGCATTAATTGAAAATTTATTTCTATTTACAATGTAGATAGAATCCATCATTGAGGTTGGGATGAATTAACTATTTCCTGTTGGAATCTCAAAGATACCTGACGAAACCATACGATAGTATTCTTTTCAATTTGCTATCGGGCAAATTGGGAAATCACTTTCGCGCTGCATCTGAAAAAATACTGTGAAGTAAAAACCATCACCTATTAACTTCACCAACTTTTCATTATAATCCGATGACAATGTATATTATAATGATAGTGTCTAAACAGAGAGATATGCTGATATAATATAGCATACTTATTTAGGTATGTTATTGAACTGTATTCTCTTTTTTTTAAAATACATTTCATGTTGCCATTAACCTAGAAAGCTGGTTGATGACGTAGATCATATCATGAAATATCTTCAAAATATTTACCCAAATAATATATATAAAATTGTGATCTAAAAACATTACATACCTGCTGATATAGGGGATTCATGATTACACATGCAGAGGCAAAAATCAAGATTTCAACTCAAAATCCTCAGTTCAACCAAACAAAGCTTGTTTATTTCTATCAACTTCGCACTTTATTAGAACACAGGATAGAGAGATAAAGTGGTAAGTTCATATGCCAATGAAATCACAGGCGTTACAGTTGAAGCACATCAGGTATACTGTGGTTGAAGCCTTTGGAAGGTGAAAATTCAAAATTGTGTATTTTACCTCACAAAAGCACAATGATTTATGACGCGACTAGGATCTAGGATCCTCGTCGAATGGCGACGACTGCGTTTTGGCAATGGCGCATGACCGTAGTAAACCTTTGCAAAATCAACGACAGATGGCACCACGTCTGCGTAATTTGGGTTCATTTGATATGTTTCATGCACATTTTATCTTTACTGGCGTTTTATAAGTGCATTTGAAATGTTTCATACACGTTTTATCTCTACTGACATTTCATAAGTGCATGGAAACATTTCGGATTCATTTCACTTGAAATATAATATGTGACATGTTTCCGATTTATTTCTGGTACGAAAGTTTAGAACGTTTCAAATGTTTCCATTTAGGATTCCGTTGAAACGTTTCATACACATGATGTGCTTTCTGGGCCGTATGGCATTATTGGTCTAATTACTGTATTATTTATATTCATTTTAGTTTTCTTCCGTAATATTTTTCTTTTCATTAAATTTCCATTGGCGAAGAATGCTCCATTTGCGTTAATTATGTTTTCTTGTATTCCCGGTTTTCTCTCTTAAACTTTTTGACTTCTTCGAACTCTTTTGTTTCTGTCAATCTTTCCCTGTATTTGTATCATTCCTAATCTCTTTAGTTTCGTTTTTTCCGGTTGATTTTGAGTTCCATTATTTCTCCTTGTTCTATAATTTCTTCCAGCATTTCTCTCATCAATTTTCTGGTCTTGGCATATTTAGTTTTATTTTATTTTATTTAATTTATTGTCTAATCTACAAAATTATAATTCCAGTGATCGATTACAAACATTATATAGTTTCCTTACATTGTAGACATCGCCCTGATGGTTCATAACTTATAACTAAGCCTAAAAAAAATAGCAACAATAATAAGTTGATTCATGAATTCCATTATTTAATCATCAATTACTTATCAATAATACCCACTTGTTTATACAACTTATGGTAGTGCGAAAATAGTATTGACTTGTACCTGCAAAGTGATTCATTGTAATTATCATATTCTAGTTTATATATTATCTGGCATATTCTATGGACTGGTACATTCATATCCAGATTGGTCTTCGGTCTTGGTATTGTGAGAAGTGGAATATTTCTATTGTTATATTGTAGGGTTGGTTTATATAATTTTTTCAATATTAAAGGACATATTACTGTTCCGTGTATGAGTTTATGGATGAAGAGTGCCTTTGATATTTCTCTTCTTTCTTCCAATTTTTTGAATTGAAATTCTGTCAATAAAGTTACGCAAGGAATGCTGTACTGGTATTCGCCATATTTTTTGTGATACAAATATCTTTAAAAAAAATTTGTTCATTCTCGACCTCTTCTTTATAACAGCTATAAAATGGAGACCATATGATTGCACAATGTTCCAAAATGCTCCTTACGAATGAATTATATATAATTTGCAATGTTCTGTGATTGTTGAATTGGCAGGTATTCCTGATAACAAATCCTAACATTTTATATGCTTTTTTCACCACGCTATTTATGTGAAGATTAAATTCAAACTCTTTATCAAAGATTATTCCTAAATCCTTCACATTTTCTTTGACAGGTAATGGAGTTCCATCCAATTCATAGAGGTAATTTGTGATAAGTAATTTTTTTTTTAGTGAATGTTACTGTAAAACATTTACCCTTATTAAAGAAGTTTGTTTTCTTCTGACCATCGCCATATTTTATCAAGATCTTTCTGCAAATATTCACAATCAGAAACACTTTCAATCCTCTTTAATATTTTCAAATCATCAGCAAATAAGTAGCACTCTGAGAAATGAATGACATCTGGTAATGTGTTAATCAAACATAAGAAAAGAAGTGGTCCCAAATTGGATCCTTGTGGTACTCATGGCCTTGTATTAATGTTTCCCGATGGGCATCCCCTAGAAACAATGTACTGTTGTCTCCCCTTTGAATATGACACAAAAAGACTGATTAATCCTTTTGAAAACCCGAAATTAAACATTTTTTTTATCAACACCTGATAATTTACTTTATCAAAAGCCTTTTGAAAATCGGTGAACACCACATCAACTTGCCCTCGATTATCGACAATTTCTCCCTCTGTTTGTGAAAAACTTATTAAATTTGTAACGGTAGATTTTTTCGTCATGAATCCATGCTTGAGATATAGAAGGGCTAACCAAGTCGTATATTTTTTTATATAACGCACTTTCAAATATTTTGCTTGGAATACAAATCAAAGTCACAGGTCGATAATTGATAATTTCATTTTTTTACCAGTTTTTAAAATTGGGCATATTTTTGTGGTCTTCCAAAGAGAACGATATTTATTTGTTGTTAGGATTAGATTGAAAATTATTCTCAAGGGGACCAGTACAAAACCCGCACATCCTTTTATAATATTCGCAGGTATTTTGTCAGGGCCCAAAGATTTTATTGGTTTCAGAGATCTAATTGCTGATTTTATTTCTTCATCTGTGAGAGTACTGATGCAAAGGCGGTTTATGGTATCATCTTCATCAAAATTGAGTCCATCTATATTTCAATCCGCGTCTACTTCAGCATAGACAGATTCAAAATACTCGGCGAACGCAAAACTAATTTCACTATTTACATGGTGGTTCTTCGGGTTGTAAGGCTTACAACCCCAAGAACTACCATAGATCCCCTGTGTCGGACGTACACTGATTTTGCCTAACAGAATTAACATGGTTCCAAAAATTACCAGAGTTTCCTCTAATACCTCCTTCAATTTCCTCAATATATTTCGCTTATGGGTATTCTTTATATCCCTTTCTATTTTTGATCTCAGGTACCTGAATCGTTGTTCATCCAATTCCCTACCATATTTCCTAAACAACTTTCTGTGCAAATCTTTTTTTCTTATATCTGAAATAATTCTCCGATTGAACCAAGGTGGGTATGAACGTTTTTTGAACACAGCTATTGGTACACATTGATCGAAAACCTCATATATTTTTTTGTAAAATATTTCTAGTATCTCATCAACATTGCTAGAAAAAGTTAGCTCATCCCAATTCATGACTCTGAATCTTAAATACGTTTGATCAAAATTTGCTTTTTTGAAATTGTACTGCATGTTAAAAGTTTTTCCATTATACGATTCTACACTTTTAATTTCCACAAGCCCGAACAATGATGGATGATCAGAATTTTCCATCATGGACAATCGCATCTCTCTAATGACAATTTTTGGTTTGAGATTATGAGATCAAATATGATATGGCTGTATCATCATCAGCTTCTGCAGTAATGTGTCCTTTTCCTGTCCTAAGATTACCAGGCTGACGAAGTAGGTTTGGAAAAACAGACTAGTAGGGTCGACTTAAAATTAAACTGTGTAGGAATCACCGATAATGAAATACAAGTTTATATAAATAATGTAGCTTGAAGAAAAAATACAACACTTCTTTATAACCTTTCATCATTTCAGAAAAGACCAGCCTATGACCTGTTGAGTTCATTCAATGCTGTATTTATTGCTCAGTTGAGAAAAAATTGAACCCGAGTATCCTTGCATCCTCATGAGTATCGACGGACTAGTGAGTTCAAAATTATCAGATACAAATTCGCAAAAACATGCAAGAAAATAATTAGGCACTGGGATGACAAAAATACTCGTTTATAATTACCGTAAAAATGTTTCACGAAGTTTTCTCTTTTGTCAGCTGTTATTCCCCAATACACTGTACTACAAAAAGAATATAATCACATGACAAAATTGTCCACAGTCCCATTATCCAAATTGTGCCTTTTCTGCTAAACGTCAGCTTCGAACTAAATAAATTGACGCAGTTTTAGTCGATTAATTGCAAGCTTCAGAATTCTAGGAAATTATTAAGGTACCTGTCAAAGACCTTATTCCTAATAACACCCATTTTCAAATTATACTTTTTTATACCAGTGGTTGACTTCACTTAATTATGGGCTGTATCTCTATTCCCCTTCAAAAGTGAAAGACAGTTTTTGTGGCAACTAAAAATTTCTGCACGCTTATGTGGAATGGTGACATGGAATGTTGACTATACACGAGGCGTATCACGAGAAACAGACGTAGGGAGACCCAGTAGCGGTCTCACATGTTTTCTTTCAGGGTCCATCAAGCATCGTGGCTCTGGAGGCACTGGAGTCACCCACCGCCGCCCATGGCCTGTTGTGGCCTACTCCTATATCTATATTTCTCCTGGTATTTCCAGTCCTTCAAGACAAATTGCGAGAGTACCTATTTTATCATGTTTTCGGGCATTACTGTTGTTTTTTTTTATCGCGAAATTAATTTCTTTTGACGTTCAAAATCTTTTCCGTAGTATATCGTCCTCCCCACGATACCATACTCTTAGTCGAAGGTTTACTAGATAGAAATCATGTCAACCCGGTTATTAAACAAGAGATATTACACCTTTTGTCGATATGTCTCGAACAAAATTACTTTCAATTTGACAATAAAATATATTCTTCATCTGAAGTTTTGATCATGGGAAATCCGCTGAGTCCTCTACTGGCAGATATCTTCATGGACAACCTTGAAGGAATAATTCACAAGCATCCAATCTCGCAACAATTTTTGTATTGGTACAGATATGTGGATGACATAATAGTTTGATTACTTATATTTCGGACGTCCATCATCTTAATGGTTGAAAGATTTCTATCTCTTTCAAATTTTTCACAACGTTTCAATTGCTTCAATCCGCAATCGTCTTCTGGTGAATAATGACAAAATCAGATGCTACGCGACCTTTTATAGGTCTATAATTAAAGTGTAATTACGCGCGGTCTTGTGGCGCGCGTGGTTTCGCGCTTTTTCTCCCTCCAGAACGGTCCATGAGCGGTTTCCATACGTTTTTAATTTCCACGCTTGGTTGACTGAAGGCACCATTGGCTTCTATGTAGGTGGTTTCCATAAATTTCCGTTTGAACCAGTGTTTCTCTCTATGAAGAACACTAGCGTCGTCCCAGAGAATTCGGTGGTGTTTTGTCCAGGCGTGGTCAGCAATTCCCGATTTTGATGTTTCCCCTCGTTGAGTCCACTTTTTGTGTTCGGCTATTTTTACTAATCTTCTTACATAATAGTTTGTTTTAAAGGTACCAACAGGCAGTTAGACATCTTTCATAAATATATTAACACTATTCAGCCAAACATTATTCACAATAGAAATAGAAGTAGAAAAATCATTAAATTATTTATGGTGGATTTATGCAGCAGTCATAAGTCATAAGTTTTAAGTCACAAGGAAGAATATTCGTCAATGATTGGTTGGTCCATTTATTCCAACCAATCATTGACGAATATTCTTCCGTATGACTTAAAACTTATAACTTATGACTGCTGCATAAATCCACCATGAGATTTAACAAGAGGTAAAACCAACAACAAACACCATTTTTCTATTTTGCATAAACCTTCCCATACTGACATCACCATTCATAATAATTCGATACATCCATATATACATAAAATATCAGCATACCATAGTATGATACATAGATTAGTGAATATTCCTCTTTCTGAATTAAATATTATAAAACAGATAGCAGTTAACAATGGATATCAAGTCAAATTAATACAGAATATTCTTGCTAAAAAATTACATAGAAAGGCTATCCAAGAAGTGTACCCCACTATGAGGAACCTTGACAATAATTACAGAACTGTAACTTATTCAGAAAAAATTGCGTAATTTTTGAAAAAACAAAATTAAAAAGTAGCATTCAGAACAGATAACACGTTGGGAAGGTTTATCAAAAATAATAAAGATAAAACACAAAAATCTGAAAAATCAGGAGTTTATAAATTGAATTGTGGATCTTGTTCCAAAGTATACGTAGGCCAGACTGGTAGACCATTCAAAAGCCGCGTACGTGAGCACCGTATGATGTAAATGATAAAACACATTCAACATATGCTAATCATATTTTGGAAGAAGACCATGACTTCGATGATAACTTTGAAATTCTTCATGTTGAAAATGAGGGTATTAGACTTAATTATTTAGAATTCTTGGAAATTAATAAATTGAAAAATTCGAATTGTTTACTAAATGATCAATTGGACCTTAATAGTTTCCCTTTGTTAAATTTTTTCAACTAATTAAGTAGTAGATATGTTTTTAGATATACAGGTACCTACATTGTATTGTCAATTTTCATTTTTATCATAGGTAGATCCTAATTACCTCAATTAATAAGAAGGGTTTTTAAGTAATGTTCAACGTATAATAATTTAATGTATTACATTCGCTTGTGAAACATACTGTGTATCGAAACATGTCGCGTAGACAATATATCTGTGGAAATTTAATCGTGTTTACCTTGGTGTCACATTACTATTGTATTACCAAATATAAAGAACCTGATTCTAACCACTACATGGTATGTACATTATTTATGTTTAGCCATTTCATTATTTTCTATGCTCAGATAGCCGGCACTCCGTATCCTGTGCTATGCCAATTTTATGTAAGTATGTTATGTCTGAGTTCGTAGTGGCCCGTGAGCAAACCTACTGTACTAAAATTGCTGTTAATTTTAATTTATTCCTACTGGAAAAAAATCACTCTAATGAAACTATAACTGATATGATTTTTACTTAACAGGTTTACTAAACCACGACAATTGTTTCGCTGTGCAACAGGTTCTCCAAATGGAGAAGATATTCTAAATTGAATGTTTGCTGTGTTCCCTTAAATACTCGTAAATTGATTAGGGTTCGGTTGTATAACGGACTCCCCAATAAACTTCCGATACGCACCAATACATTACTGATTATATGTATTCTAACCTTTCCAGGAAAATGTATTGAGTAGTGGTGAATAATTTTTCATCCTATACCTTTTAACGTGTGATGCCATGCACGAGACCGGTGGGAATCGAACCCATGACCTTACACTTGAGAGGCGAACGCCCTTCCAGCCGACCACCACGGTCCATAATATATAGTATAGCTGCGCAGATACTGCACGGTAGCCAATTTCAGCACTAGTGATCATATTCTGGTATTTGTTAGTGCTTAGTGCAGTTTGCCACACTCGTGCTCCGTACAGGAGTATTGACTGGATCAGCCCGTATAGAACCGCTTGCTTGAGTCAGGTTCACCAATGTTTGGCAACAGTCTTGATAAGGCTAACAATCTTTTCGCTACTACATTCCTAATATGCTTCCCGAACCTGAGTGTATCGTTTAAGATGACTTCGAGATATCTTATGTTTCTTGAATAGGTTATTTAGGATGATACATTTGTTGCTGCTCCTATCCCTCTTGTAATATCATAGGTTTTACGCAGGGCTATTTCTGCACATTTTGACTAGCACTAGTTCAGCCTTCTGAGAAATTTCCAGAGTGCCATCATCTTTCATAATCACAGTCAGGTCGTCAGCAAATGCGACTATGGTGATTTATTCTCCTAGTTCTAGTTCCAACGTACTATCATAAAAGATGTTTTAGAGTGTCGGTCCCAGGACTAAGTCCAAAGGGACTTATGGAGTCTAGTGTGTCCGTATCGCCTATTTGTATATTTTGGAAGCTGAGATAGTTGTCGATGATGTTGAAACGATGTTGGGGTATATCCCTGTCTTCAAGCTTTTCAATTATGGATTTCCTGAAAGCCGTATTGAATGCGTTTTTGGAATCGACAGCTTTCATCTGCTTCTTTCTACCGTGTTTAAAAACTTTTAATAGCATGGACTGTGGATACATATCTCCTGAATCCAAACTTCCTTTCAGAAAGTTTCCCCTTTTTCTTATTCAAGCTGTTCTTCTAGTCTAGCTTTCATTGGCTTTCATTATAGCTTCCCAATACTTTTCAGGAGGCAATTCTGTCTGAATGGCGACGCAGTATGAAGTTTACCTTTTCCCTTCCAGGCTAACACATTTCCAAGCTTTTGGAAAGGTTTGATCCATCAGCAGCTTGTTGAGGATATCTCGCATAGCATTGGCAATAGTTTTAACCGCTACTGCTAGAATTATGTCTGGCCCAGGAGCCCGTCCCGATTTAAGGGACTCTGCTGAAGTTTTCAGTTTATCTGTGCTGAATTGTACTATGTTGGGGCCAGTATTCTCTCTCGATTGAGAATACCTCTCATTAGTCTCGTGGAATAACTCCTTACTCGCATCATTCCATTTTCTGAATGGTGGAATACGGTTGGAGGCTTCCTTATTCTTAGGCTATCTACTTCAATGTTGTATCCTTTCCCGAATATATCGCCTAAGTGTTTTCCAATGATCGCTCCTAGATTTGTCAATGGAACTCTGCACTTCTTTTGTCCTGATTTTATACAAGACGTATGCGGTTATTGCCTCCTTGGTGTATTCCCCACACCCGCTGTTTTTTCCTGCCGATATTCTTCCGTCTCAGATGCACTCTGTTCTACATCGATCTATGTTATCATTTTACCAACAAAAGACAATTATTTGAACATCTCGTAGCATACACCACCGCGGATATCATGTTTCCCATAACTGATTTCAAGCTTCTGGCTTCCTGGTCAGTAAAACTTTAGGTCAGCGATCTTGCAAAGATCTCACTGTAGAAGAATGTCCTGGGGCAAGATCCTGCTCCGATTCTTTGGTATCCTTCATTCCGAACAGGATGTGGTGACATGTAAAGAATTCTCATCCGGCATCTGCCAGCCTTTGAGTCTGCTAATGATGCGTGCGCCTCAACGTTATGTCGATCTAAGACAATTTAACCCCTCTTTCGAAGGTTAGCTGCCCAGTGTTTGCAAAGGCGTGGTTTAGCTCCATCGCAAGGTAATCACTTCTCCGATCACTCTTTGCTGAGAACCCTGCAGTTTTTCATCTGGTTCATAACCTCATCCATACTATTGCAAAAGACTTTGGAATTAGCAAAATCCGATGCGGAAACCTAATCAATGAGTGGAAGAAATCAAAACACCAAACATATTGCGACCAAATCGAAGGGCATCGACACAGTACAGCCATGGTGAGGCACCTGAGCCAAAAACTAACGGCTGACACCCTCAACTTCAACAGATCTAATATATGCAGGTTAGTGCAATCTGAGATAATGTGGATAGAGGTTTCATCATCTTCCTAGCAAAATCTGCATTCTTCTTCTTCGAATAATTCGAGTTTCTGAAGGTGTCCTCTCAACCGGCAGTACCCTGTTAGGATTCCCGTTCGTATTCTGAGATTGTTTGAAGGATTTTGACCATGAGTCTAAATAACGAGTACTGATAACCAGAAGTAGGAGAACTGGGTGTAACTGTCTCAGCGAGAACTAAGTGAGCTTAAGTTACTGGGTAATTACATCTTTTTTCCTCACTTCCGTCTTTGTTCGTTGGTGGCCTCTGAGAAGTGAACATTCTTTCTTTCGTACCAACAGTGGGCACTTTATAGTATAAATCCTGTGAACAACTTTAATGCATCAATTTCCACAGTTCAGGCAAGTTATTTGTTTGGTCCGTTCCTGTGCATCCGCTGGTATGGTGGCCAAATTCCAGAACTCTCTTGGAGATGCGCCATTTCCTTCACCCAACAGGTTAAGTTGCCAACTTTTTTTGTCTTCATTATTTCTGCTTCAGTTCAGGTGACCTTACGGCTAAGATAGCTATTTGATTCCCATTTCCGGTTTGGCTTATTTTTGTGCGAGACCAGAGTAACCAAACAGCCAGAGTGAGTGTATAATTCGGAAAGAAAACAGATGGCCTCAAAGCTGTCTGTATTGGCCTACCTTTCAAACCTACCTGTATTGCCTACTTTTAGACTTGTTTGTGCCTATAATTTTTGTGAAAAAGAAAAACATCACAAACAAAGACAAGGTGGAAAATGTTGTTGAGGTTCCAACTTCGAGAAAAAAAAATTAAAAATGAAAACACTCAAAATAGTGAGATGGGGATGCAGTTTAAGGGTTGAATACGGTTTTTTGCCATGTGCGGTGAAACGTAACGTTCTAGCAGAAAATGTTTGGGTTGAAAGTTGTAGATGATAAAAAGTCGAAAACTTTTGTGTTTGACATTTTTTGACATAACCCCAAATTAACAGTCAAAATGGCGGAAAACCAATTATTCAAAATTTAATTTTTTGCTCGCTTATAAATGATTTAATTTATATAAAAATTTGATGAAATATGTATTTTTGGTGTCAAATGAGCATGATTGTTTCTCAATTCAGAAGACGACTAGTTTTCTAGTAATGTACATTTTTCGAAAAAAATACCCTTATCTTCCTCGAACAATTGTCTTGATATTTTTCAAATTCAAAGGCCTATAAGTGATCATTTTAATTGGTAAAATGTCTACTTTTAAACGGTTTATGTAACTTGGTGGTTCATTGATTGTTAAACCACTTAAAACTGAGAAAAACCGACAAGTCTCTCTGTATCACGATTTTCTCAATATTGTCAATGATTTTCAATAGTTGTAGAAAATAATAAAAATGGTATTGATAAATCAATTTTGTAGTGTAAATATCCATTCAAATAATTTATTATGAATAGAAGCTACTTTTTGTTTTAAAAATAATGAAGGAAGTCTAAAATTATTGAAAATATTGAGAAAATCATGATTCAGATGGACTTTTTATCTCTATTTTGAGCGGTTTAGCGATCAATAAACCACCAAGTTACATAGACCATTTTAAAGTAGACATTTCAGCAATTGAAATGATCACCTATATACCTTCGAAATACAAAAATACACCAAATTTTCATGTAAATTAAATTATTTACACGCGAGAAAAAATATATTAGGTAATTTGAGGTTATGACAAAAATTGTTGAATACAAATGTTTTCGATTTTCTTATTTTTTATTATCCACAACTTTTGTATTGAACATTTTACGCAAATCGCAGAAAACCGTTTTCAACCCACAAAATTTGTTTCCATTTCACCATTTTGATTGTTTTCGTGTTTAAATACATTTTTACCTCAAAAAAACCTCAACAAAATTTTCCGCCTGGACCTTTCCTGTTCCTTTTTTACTTAGTTTTAGCGTTTAAAATTCGTTTTGGCACAAGCACTGATGGCATATGCAAGTCTTCGAAACTGGTATGCAGGGGAGCAGATATGAGCGAAGATTGAAGAATAGTTATTTTTTTAAATCATATCCCTCTGCTTTGTGATGCATGCATTTCAATTGAATGAAAAAATATGTAAATACTTAAAAAAATAAAAAAAAAATTGAAAATAAGCAACAAACAAAAATTTTTGTGTTCATGGTGTATTCATCTCGTTCATCCTTTTTTTGTGATGTAAGGTGAGGATTTTCAAACAATATATTTGATTAACATGATGTTGCTTCCATTGAATAATAGATCTGTAGGATGGGTAGGTTTTTTATTCAATATTATTTTTATAAATAGCTTTTGAACAACTTCTACTTTCCTCTACCCCATTCGGCAATACCATGTTGTGAAATCGTGTAGACTACTGAGAAATATATAGATCGTAACTGGAGTACTTAGTTATGTCGAGATTTTTTTTCAGCTGTCTAAATGTACATATCATAAATCTCAGTTTTTTTACTGATTGTGAGACATGTATATCCTATTTTAAATTTTTTTCTATTTCTAAACGGAGGTATTTTGTGTGATCTACTTCATTCCATTCTTTTTTGTGTTGTGTGACTGTGATATTACTATAGTTAGGAGCGGTGCCTTTATTGCAGCTGAATGGAATGGAATTCGTTTTCTCAAAATTAATTGTCAAGGACATTGCATCGAACCATGATTTTATCATCAACAAGTCTATGAAAAAATTATGCCATACTATTCCGATTCGATAGTCCGTTCACATAAATCGAAAATAGTATTGGACCCAATACAGTGTCTTGTGGTACATCAAAGTCCATTATTTTTGGGCTACTCAAATTGTTGCTGATTTGGACTACTGTGACCAATCATTCAGGTAAGATCTCAACCATTTCAGTGCTATTCCTCGGAAGCCAAAGTCCTATACTACATCAATCAATATTCCATGATTGGCGGTATCTAAGGATGAGATGTTATTTGTTTTGTTTTCATGAATAAGGCAGAAAAATTAGTAGTTGTTATATTATAAGTGGTTAGTCAAAATGAAGTTTGTCTTACAATCGATTATTTGATCGCTAACAACCGAATGTCATATATTATTGAACAAATAATTTTTTAGAAAGTCCCATTTATGAAGAAGTTGGTTAATCCAAAAGTGACTGCATGGTAATTATTGGAAAACGAAGTTTTGAGTTCCTCAAGTGAATATAGATTTTGAGTTGCTACCACTCTACACATTTCCAATTAATCTCTGCTCACGGCAAAATTTACACGTAGAAATTCACATGTGTGTCCAACAAAAGTGAAACGCACTGTATAAACGATGAAATTGATTTCTATAAGGTGCAGACCTCATTCCCAAAAAACAAAAACAATCTGCGCCGCAGGGTTCAACGTCACGGTGGATGGCTAAAAAGTGTGACGCGGAGACTTGGTGGCCCTAATTACATATATCTGGTACGCCTCTGGTCCGAACCCTCGTTGATTACTCCCTTGTCATGTGTAATGTTTTGAAACGAGTTTTTGTGAAACGTTTAGAATGGTGTAGTATTTTACCTAAAGTGAAACTAATTTTGAAACATGGACAATAACACATAACCTATAATTATAGGCAATCTCTAGTTTATGGCAAAGCGCCTGTCCCCATGGCATTTTTTAAATATATAGAACCATCATTTTTTATTCCTCCTATGACATTTTATAATCTCCATTATATTTAATTGTCTAGGTATTTTGTCTAATTTTATTCAGTTTTTATGATAATATCGTTTCAATATTTATGAGGTATTGTAGTTAAAAAACAATGAGAAACAATAAATAATCTGACAAATTATTATTATTCGCTGGACAAGATGTCACGACCAGATTTAATTTGTTTACGTTTGCTGTTTTGCCGTCAACGATGGCGGAAACCTTGTAGTTTCAATAAACCTAAAATTGTGTCACGTACAGAGTGTTACGTAGCTAGGGTGCCAAATTGAAACTAGAATTTCCAAAAAAAATTAAGTAGTTGTCCCAATGGGTTTCCCTCTATGAGTTACCGGTATACAGGGTGGTGAAGGTGAAAAAACCAAAAATATGTTTTGTCTAAAAAGGCTCCCAATAATTTTTAGTTTGAGTCTGCTATACTTCGACAGAGGAAATACGTTTTCGAGGGTACTAAAACTCCGTTCTTTCAAATTTTCTGTTGATTTTGAAACAGCAAAGTTATACTTCTACATTATTAAAATATGTTTCTGATCATTTGGTTTTATAAAAATAGATTGATGATATTTTCTGAAACTAATGAACAACAAAATCTGGAATCCGCCCTGGCCATAGTACAATCACTGATGGCACTTTTGAATGTCGCCGATGACTTGTTTCAGTCTGTAGATAGAACTGTACTTTCTTGTCTTGTTTTACCTGACTTTACTGAAGCTTTTGATACCATTGATCACGATGTCCTCTGTAAAAACTCAAATACTTAGGACTTCATCAGAGCTCAGTGGCACTTATCAAAAGTTTTCTCTCCTTTCCAATACAGTCAATTATATTTGGTGGTAGAACTTCAGAAACACTACCTATTGAATTTGGAGTACCTCAAAGGTCCATCCTTGGGCCGTTACTGTTTTCGTCATATTTTGTGACTTTCATAAGACAATGGAGCACTGTCATATCCATCAATATGCTAACGATACCCAATTATACATCAGCTTTGACATCAACAAAGTCAATGTAACATAATGAAAAATGAACATGGATTTGACCTCTTTTCAATATTTCAGCTGTTTATAACTTAAAGATATATCCTCGTAAGTCCCATGCTATGATTATCAGCAATAAATCTAAACGTGTGATGGCTGACCCGGGCTTTTCGATTTATCTCTCGAATGAACAACTTTCATTTGTCAGCGAATGAAAAAACTTGATTTGATCAAGAATTGCGATACACAAAGCACATTAGTCACTTATGTCAAAGTTCCTTCAATGTGCTCAGATAACTGTACTCCTTTAGGGACATTTTACCCATCTCGAAACTTAAACTGAATCTTTGCCAATCCTTGATTATCTACATGCTCTCATATTGCAACGCCGTCTGTGGCCCCCCACTCTTGCAAAGTGTTGTTGGAAGGAACACTGTTTTGGTGTCGTTTTGAAAGGAGTCACTTTTTATTAGAAGTCAATGGTTATTGTTGTTATTTCCATCAACCGAATGCACCCCTAAGCGCAACCCTCAGGAGTCTTCGAGAGACTTCTTTGATCTAGGGAAGACGCAGCCCTCACCTTTTACCGTGTTATGCCATGCACCATTAGAGTTGGAAGAATCCTATCTATCAGTTTTCTCTGAAGGAGTTTCTCCGCATGGTTGGGAAGAGCTCTCCTGTTTTTCTGTATTCCAGTGGTGTCTCCTGGCAGGAGCCCAAATGCCTTCTTGGCAAACGATTATGACAGCCATTATGATAACCCAACTCGTGAACGATCAGAAGACTGAAGTATCTCCTTCACTTTCACTTGTCTGGAGTTAACCTCCTAGTCTAGCATCATAGGCCGACAGGACTGTTAATTTTGATTTATTTTGTATTCTATCATGAACCAACTTTGTGAATTTACTATGTAAAGAATCATACATTGAATGATTTTGCGTAATGCAGTACTGAACGTTAGCTACCTTTACACTTAGTGGCTCAGTCAATATTCTCGGTACGTACGTGAATATTCTGAATTTTAATTTTCTTTTGTTTTAAACCAGGTGGATTCTTAACAAGTTTGCTCAGATTTGAATGAGCCTACTAGGTACTTTCTTAAATACTCTGGATCAACAAGATCATTTAAAAGGTTGCTTCAATTTGAGTGAGCCTATTATTTGATTCTTCACATTTCCAACGTTCTTTAACAGTAAAAATAACATATTTGTCAATAAATACAGGTGGTGGTATCAATATATACATGTTTTCAGCAAGGTGGTGTTTTTTCCAAGTTTGTCTCAATAGTTACAATATTTCAGTTATGAGCATTGAAAATTAATGTTAATCTACTTTTGCTATCATAGTTTCCTCGAGTCAGACAGGACTTTGAACTCTTTGCTATTCTTTATTTAGACCTGAGTGGCGTACAAATTTAGCTCTTTATCAAAATACTTGACTGACAGTACTTGACCCAGACCACATGACTCACCAACTATCAAAGCTAACAGGATAGTGATCTCATTCAGAAATAATTGTGAAAAGGTTGCAAGGCAAGTGTCTCATCAAGTAAGTAGCAATATTTTTCTTACTTTTCCGCTTCGTAACCCACATTTTACTTTTATAAAAAAGTTTTCACTTTTGATAACTTGCTGATATCATTGTTATTTTTGACTATAATATATTTCAACATAGAGTATGTGGACCATAATGTTGATGATTTTAAAACCATGGCATTTTCAAAATTCCAGAATCAATTCTTCTTTTGAATTTTCCGTATTGTATGTGTTGAACCGTTCTATAAAAATCTGATAGTGTTTTAAATAAATTTGTCATGATTTTTCTAGCAATAAATTTGAAGTTGCTGCATTGGCGGCGTCATAAGTATTAGCTGAATTGTCAAACTGTAACTATCACATTCACTGGCTTTTTCACTGTTTTTACAGTGCATTTATCATTTATTTTTTTAAGTATTTTATCTCTGATATCAGAAACAGAGAGCTAATAAATAAACTGTTCAGCAACGCAACCTCTTCTTTTGTTTTATGGGTAAATAACTCAAAGAAGCAAATTGAGTGTGTCTAGTAGGCTACCTTCATATAATGAATTAGTCTCCAAAAACCGTGTATTAAGAGCGGCCATGAAGTAAATGCCACCGTGAAGTTAATTCGACCAAAACAGTTACACTTTAGGCATGCTATTAAATCTGTAAAACTTCATGTTTTGTGACACTCGCCTAAAAACGGTCTTTACTGGACCATTTGCAACGCCACATCTTTGCATTAATTTGGATAGTAGAACTTTGCCTACTGATTTACAAACATGATGCTTTCTTGGAAAACTAAAGTGACCAAACAAAACGGAAAATTCTTCCCCATATATGTTCCACAATATCTGTGCTATATACAATCATCTGCATCCCAGAACTTCTGACAATGGCCTAATGAAAATATGGAAATCGATAAACAAATTAATCTTATTTATCCGACAGAATGTCACGAGTCACAGCTGGTTTAATTTGTTTAAATTTTCAAGCCGTAAAAACTTTATAGCTGTGACAATTTGTTTGTTTAATTCAGTGCGTAAACAAATGACACTGTTTTCGGATTTTATCGTGTTTTCCTTGGAGCAAATGTTTTCTTAATTGCCGTACGTATACGTTGTCAAATATCGGTGCTGGGCGATAAAAACAAAAATAGGAATTGTAGTATTTATCTTTATCGCCTGAGAAAATTTGGTTGCTACGCGATCTCTAAAGGGGAAAGTTGCATGAAGAGTACAGTCATTGGTTTTCAACAGGTCCAAAAAGACACAAAAAATATCAGAATGACAATGATGGATCTTAATCTGAAGAAGCTTTCGGATGTGATTGACATAATGCTTCTATCCGAGACGAAGCCCAGGCAGAAACATAAGCTGCAACTTTTGCCATTCGGGCAAATCTCCATCGAGCACATAGGCATTCAGCTCGTATGTGGAACAAAGATATGTCTGTACACTGCCCCAGGATGAAAGTTTCACTGCAGTGCCTCTGAAACGGTGGACATAAAATGCTGCTTGCAAGAGACTTTGATGCAAGCAGGCCAGAATGGGACTGCACCGCACTCATCCCAAGGCCAATGAAAGGACGCTCTTGAGTGACTCCCTGGATATTAAAGTCATAATGGACTTTCCTAACATTCCTACACACTTTCCCTGAATCAGTTATACCCCTTCGACGTGGTAATGAACAAAAACGCCATAAATATGTCGAAACCAAAGAACTGCTTACGAGATAATTTCTAATTTCTATTCTACCACAGATTGAAAAAAGTACAGGAATGTGATGAATGAAAAACTACCACAACTCTACAAATAACTTCAGACATAGTGAACTCTGAAACTCGTAGGCTGATAAAGAACATTCAGAAAGTAAGAGATGCCACCACCAGGAAGATGGCTGTGAGAGAAGACTACACCCTAGATCTCATCATACTCAATAATACAGAGAGAGTAAAATGGCAAAACACACACAGTCCAATCCATAGGGAGAATATAATGAATCTTAGACCGGAAAGAAACAAACACATATAAAGTCATAAAGATGAAGTCTATGGAAGAGAACACTCGAAATCGTCAGGGTCAAGGTGGTTGATTATCTGTCCACGTGACTCCACACCGGAACAAGAATATGTTTCTAAGGAAGCAAGGGAGGTCAGAGCAGCCTCAAAGGTGAACATTAACCACAGGACCTTTCCAATGTTGATGACCAACTTTGAGGGGGTTTAGGAAACAATAAAAATACTCCCTTGGAAAAGGGGAAAAGATTCACGCAGTCTATTTATTCAATAGTATCATAAAGTGGCAGCACTACACCAGCAATATTCGAAACAAGCAGAGATTATCCCATTCCTCAAACTGGGTAAACCAGAATCAAGGGTTGGGAGCTACCGCCCAATCTCATTGTTGAGTGCTATAGCCAAGGTGGTGGATATAATCTTGCTGAACATATTTGTTAGTCTAGAAAAGTAGCTCAAACTCATTCCGGAAGACGCATTCCACGTTTTCTTAGGTGGCCCAGATTGTCCACGTGGTGAAAGAGGTCTTCCAACTAGGTCGCAATACAGTTATGGTCCTGCTGGATATCCAGAAAGCCTTCGATACCGTCTTGATAAAAGATTTCGTCATGAAGATACTAAGTGCAGGCATTCCTGAATTTATGGTAATTCCTTGACTCGTATTTAGTAGATAGGACTTTCAGGGCTAGAGTAAACAACACCAGCTCAGCAGTATGGAACTGTCAAGACACATCAAATGGACTGGCACAAAGCACTGTAGCGTTAACGTAGTGTCTAGTCAGGACACCAGGTCTCTCTTCCTACAAGGAAACGAAATAGCAGAGACCCTCGTAAAAGAATGGCCAGAACAGAGTTCAATGGGCCACAACCAAGTATTGGCCCAATCTACCTGGACTAGCCTAGACCACATCTGAGAGGAGTGGTTTTCTCTCAGTCCTCTACAAACTCAGACACCACATGCACAAAATCGTCCTACTACAATATGCGAAGTGTCGACTGTGCATGGAAGATGATAAAATAGCTAAACTATTTTTTTTATACATCAGTTATGCCAGAGAAACTGGTGAATTGCTCTCACAATGTACCTTTCAATTTTATGAAGACACCGGATATACTGGAAGAAACATAAATAAAGTGTGAGCCACAATAGGCACTGAAATCGCATGAAATCAAATGCTAATGACTAGTATACATATATACTGAAGAGTTATACTCCTGTTGGCATGCACTGAGATATGCCGCCACCTGGACTGGGACACGTCCTTATGGTTGATATTTGCACACTCTTTTAGTGCGCTGGAATCCATATTGGAAAGCAAATCCTCTCTAAAGAGATCTGAACAGAAAAGTAACATTCACCTAGACTCCAGGTTACGCTCGATTATAAGGGAATGAAATGGCCGATGAATCAGCACAGAATGCTGCGAAATATGAACAACCAAAAAACATTATGGCTTTCTCCCAGACGATGTGAAAAATTACTTCAAGGTAGGATAATTGGTAGGAGGAATGGTCGCTAACTAACAGACATCTGAAAATATCAAACACTTTCATATCATTCTGGATATAGAAGCACACAGCCAGTAGACGGTAGCAGGTTACAGTATCCTCTCGAGAATAGGGCATAACATTTCACCCAATCCTCCTGCTGAAAGCGGCTTGGACTGCTCTGAATACACTTACATGGATATGAAAACAACTTTATTTTCTGACTGCGATAAGTGACATTCTTCAGCCAATCAATATGAAAATACAGTCGTATTTCTAATACTTTCCCACCAACTATTTGAAATCTAATCTGACAGAGGAATATCTCAGCTTGCTTTTTTAGCAGACAGGTTGAAAGGCGAATGACTACTTCAGTTTATGCCAAGCGACCAAAAAAAGACATCCGTACCCAGAAGACACTCCCTCTCAAACTTCACGAGCACATAGGGGATGAAACCGAAAGATGTATTTTTGTTATGAACTTGACAGCTACCATGAACAAAATTAGGTACATCAGAACTACAAAACGGAAAATGACTTTCATCACAGGCATTCTATCTGGTCATTGCCAACATTCCATGGAATAGATATTATGTAGACGATGCAGACGATGTAGACGATGCGAATAAGGGACGAGATGGTTGAGTGTGTTCTTTGCAAATGCACAGCACTCTTTCAATTCTGAGAGTGCTGGGAAAGCTAATGAAGAGACACCAACAGCGATGTCATCAACTAATTCAAAACAGTAGTCACAATATGCATGATAAAACCAGACTGATATATAATTGAGCAACCTTCACAAATTTTACTGGCACAGGTACCATTATTACTGAAGCTGTGAAGTGGAGAAGAGGTTGATTTATGTAAAGTATCACAAGTATTAGTGCTACAATAGACTCCAGTAGAACATTAGCGTGATGGATAGGGTTCTAGATGAAACCCAAACAAATTTGAAAGTGTCCAAATGAGAAATACCCAAAGAAAGTTTGGCGAAGAGACTATGATGCCACCAGAGTCTTGTCTCATCAAGCACTTAGAATTCCTAGGTTTTCCAATCTTTCAAAGCCCATGATTGAGATGATCGCAGCACAATGTGTACATAATTTTGAAGAATGGTCATTGTTAATTTTTTGTGGATTGGATATACTTTAGCACTATTCCGGATGGTTTTAAATGTTCCCAATATGTATGGCAAGAACTGGCAGTACCGCAGTAGGTACCATGAGATCCACTCTTTTTACAGCTGTTGGGGCCTTGCAATATCCGGCTGATGAATCCTCCTCAGAATGTGATTGCAGGCAAACGATGAGAATGATATTTGAATAGGCCTCTTTCCGAATGGGTCTGAACATGTTGGCGAATATGTTGACTTTTTCAAAGTGGTTATGGCTAGTATTCCGTCCAACTTGACAAAAGGAGAAGAGGAGCTGGACACGCATCTTCTCCCTGAAACTATAGCAAAAGGAGAACAGAGTGAACTGAATCAGCTCAACACATTCAAAAGGTTTCGACGATTGTCATCCTCTTCATAGTGTGTTGTTTCTGAACTTTTTTCTTCTTGATCTCCACAACTAATTCTCTATAATTTATGATACCGAAAACACAACAACATATCGAGCGATCGGGATCTCTGATTTCAACATATTCCTCTTTTTCTCAGTTATTAGGTTTCAACAGTTGCAATGAAAAGCTGCTTGTGTGGAATCTTCTCTCTAGAACAAATTCTGTTGGACCAGGGTTCATCAGATATCATTTTCCTGGTCATGTTTCCAGCATAATGAACTGAGTAGTTTTTTTTCAGAATCGATTTCATCTCGAATTACATTAGACAATACAGAGATAGATAGAAAGAAAGTTCCAGCATCTGCTGTTTTGACGCCTAAGTTATAGAACATCATGGTACTTGTAATGAAACTTGACAGTTACATAGTACCTCCAGATGCAAATCGAATGCCCAACGTATAATCATGAATCGTATCAGAAAAAGAGTTAGCAATAAAACTGACAAAAACGAGAGACGCATTGTTTAAAAGATGAAGGAGTGCTATTCATCGCGGAAAACATCACTTCGGTGAAAAATAAAAAATAGTCACCGTGACCAAATTCCATAATGCCTTAGTTGAGGAAACCACTGAGATATCAAAGTGCTCCGGCATTCAATGTCCCGTAAGTGATATATGAAGGAATAGTTCCATTTGTGGCTGACGGACAATACATTAGAAGAGCATGCATAAGTAAGACATCTTATTTTTTCAAGCCCCCACATTTTTAAATATTCACATCGTCATCGTAGATCAATGGGAAATAAGTAATAGCGAATAACGTCCCGGAAAGGACTGAAGAGCTTAGCTGTCATCAATATATGAAGTATGTTTTCGTTTCGTTCCAGGGCCGGATCTTTCAATTTTTCCAAAGCTGTTTGTTCCTAAATCCTTCATTAGATTCTGTCCAAAAAAATCATTCAGCTCGTCGTTTTGATGCTGTTCTTACAAGCTCGCTCACTTCACTGGAACACATCAGAAAGGTTGGCGATATGTCTTTATTTCATAGATAATTTCATAGACGATGCTTTTCTGAAATATTATCAATCGTTCTATCGTTAGCGGTCCCATCGAGATTGATCCGTCGAGCTGAATCGTCACATCTCTTAGTCGTCAGTTGGGAAACATGCCGAACACCTCTCTTCCAGGGCAACGGCAAAGCTTTGGATATCACTGCCGCGGGTGTTCCATGAGTCATACAGCCTGCTGGAATTCAAGAATTACACCAATTCCTAGCTACTATCCCCCAGGTCTCACGATGATCCTTGATCATTACAAGATGTCATCTTATTAAGAAACAAAACAAAAAAATAAGAAAATATTTGTTATTTCAAATATCTTCCATTTTATTTGAAAAATTAATGTGATATTTGAGTACAGTATATAGAGATACTTGGGATTTGAAGATAAAACCACCAATTGAAACATGATAAAAAGTATATATGATAATCAGATTTATTAGTAAAATGTATATATGGCATGCCTTAAAGATAACATCAAGCGAGTAATTCAAGACATAATAATAATAATAATAACAATAATCTTTATTTACAGTTAATATAGTGTATAAATGTAGAGTATAGAATATAATATTGATAGAATAGGATTTCAAAAGTACAGTTTTATAAAATATGTGTGTAGTATATATAAAACACGTACTTTAACAAGACTATACATAATTTGATAGTACATTTTTCATAGATAAAATCATATTCGTGTGAATAAATCATTTTCCACAAAGTCGTAGACTGTCTGTGGAGGATGTCGATCAATTGAGTAATTCTATAAATATAACATACATAAGTACACATGACAATATACCCGGATATTTTTTTTTCTTTTTTTTTCTTTATTCTTTTTTTTCACATCTCAATCAAGCTATTAATTTCCCATCTATTTGTATCTATTTGTATTTAGTAAGTGTGTTTTTTTTTTTAATAACCACAAGTTGTTTATTTTTTTTTATTTGAGGAGGTATGAAATTGAAAAATCGTGGGACTAAGTATGAGTAGTTTCGCTGTCCTATAGATTTTGACGCAAGAGGAGTTTTATACATTTTTTTATTTCTTGTATTATGAGTATGTTCATATATATGAAGATTCAATTTATGTTTCATTTCAAAACACGATGTCATAAGGAAATAATTTTGTCGGATATCAAGAATTTCAGATTCAGAGAATAAATTATCAGACGAGTATCGATTTGGTTTTTTTAAAATTATTCTTAGGAAAGTTTTCTGTAATATTTCCACAGTTTTTATATGGTCTTTGAGTGCACTACCCCATCCTATGATTCCATATGTAATTCTGGATTCTACTAGAGCATGGTAGATCATCTTCAGATGTTTTTTCTAGCTATTTCGCTAGGTACTTGAATCTATATACTTCTCAACGTGTTACATAGTGTTGTAATGTGCACGTTCCATCTGAGATGTTTGTCAATTTTTATGCCCAAATATTTAATCCAATCATTTTCTCTTATTTCCATGTTTTCTTCAATTTTGAGGACCGAATAGGGAGGCTTAGTGTTTTCATAGCATGAAAACGGCAGATAGAATGTTTTATCGAAGTTGAAGTTTATAGTCAAACCATTTTTTTATTAACTTCATGTCTTTTAGTGCTATTTCTTTCAGTTTTTCCCAGGTATGCGAATCAAATATTATAGCAGTGTCATCTGCGAAACTAATAACCTCTCCAGAAATGTTTAAATTCAAAAGGTCATTGATGTAAAGAATGAACAATAATGGCCCCAGAACAGTACCCTGAGGTACCCCATACAATACAATTTGCTCAGTACTAGTAAAGCGATCTACTTTTGCCTGCTGTGTTCGTCCTGTTAGGTAACTTTCCATCAACTTCCTTACTACACCTCTGAGTCCTAAATCTTGCAAAACATCTAACAACTGGGAGTGACTTATTGTGTCAAATGCCTTGGCTAGGTCTAAGAAAATACCAATTGTTTTTTTCCCGCTGTCCAGATTGTTTGTTAATCGCGATGTTAGATGAGCAATGGCATCTTGAGTTGATTTATTCTGCTGAAAACCATATTGTCGAGTGTTAATCAATTCATTTTTTGTAGCGTAGGACACTATCCTCGATTTGAGCACTTTTTCAAATATTTTTGCGATAGTTGATATAACCGAAATCGGTATATAGTTTTTTATGGAATTTTTTTATTGGTTTATTGGTTATTGGTTTAATTATAGCCCTTTTGTATTGAGAAGGGCAAATTCCAGAATAGAAAATTCTGTTGATCATATGTGATATTGGCTCAGATATCTCATCTACAATTTCTTTTAGCATTTCAGCTGTAATTCCGTCAAACCCGGGTGATTTATTTGTTTTTAATTCCATAATGATTTTGGTGATTTCTTGAGAATTTGTGGGTTTGAGAAAGAGGCTATAGGGTTTTATGTCTCTGATTGGTTCGTAATCAGGTTGTTTTATTTTACTTGCTAAATTAGCTCCCACGTTAGTAAAATAGTCTACGAACGCAGTTGCTATTTCTGAGTCTTCAGTTATGGTCTTTGTATTATCTAGTTTGATTTATTTTATAGATTCGTTTACTTTTTTCGAGTTTGTAAGCTCTTTCACAATATTCCACATATGTTTGTTGTTATTTGGATTTTCTGAAATTTTATTTTTATAGTGCTGACCTTTTGCTGATTTAATTATTGTGTTCAATTTATTTCTGTAACTAAGAGATTGTGCTTTTAAGTTTTCAGCGTGAGGATTTTTATTTAATACTTTGTGCATTTTATCTCTATTTACAATGGACTTTAATATTGCATTTGTTACCCACGGTTTTCGTTTGGTTTGCTTATGGTTTCTCTTTATTTTCACTTTACTATTTTCTATGACATTCAATATTTTGTCATAGAAAATGTCAGTTATTTTTTTGACATCGTTATTAGAGTAGAATTCTAACCAGTTGATATCTTTTTTTTTTTTAGCTTTTGAAAATCGATTTTTTCAATGAAGTTATTGTTTGTCTCCTGTTTTTTATTGATTTCCTTTGAATTAAAATTGATTATAATAGGATAATGGTCTGTGATGGAAGTTTTGAGTATGAATGGTTTTATATTATCTTCCTCTAGATTTCTTGTTGTGATGAAACAATGGTCAAGACAGCTTTTGCTATCTCCCTGTATTCTTGTGTATTCATTTATGAATGACTTGAAGTTATATTCGCTCATGATGTTGAGATAATTTTCACTAATGGTATTTGTTGTTTTGATGTCTATGTTTATATCGCCAATGAATATGTCATAATCATACAACTGTCTTGAAGTGAAATCTAAATATTGTGGTAGATTATTTAAAAATGATTCCGTGTTATTTGATGGAGATCTGTAGAGTGCCGAGAGATGGAACTTCATATTTCCATATTGAAACCTTATTGATAAGGCTTTTATGTTGTCTGTGTATATGTGTGATATATAGTTTCCTTCATAAAAACTACGGTGCCATCGTTTTTATTTAGTGACCCTTCATTATAGACAACATTAAAGCCTTTCATTCATATCACGGAAGCAATTAGTGCTGCTTGTGTGTAGATATAAACATTTATTGGCTAATATAAAGTAATATACACTATCAGGGCTAAAACAAACTATAGATAAAAATTGATATAAATAAATTAGTGTGTTAAAAACTTGGTGATTTATTTTTGTATTCATCTATTTTATCTTACCAGGCACATCATATTTTATATTGCATTTGCTACAAACAAGAAGTACAGTAAGTACTTCTGTGGATTTTGTCATGTTTATTCATAATTATATTCTTAATCTTCATTTTATCATGAATAAACGTCGTGTATTTTGTTCCATTCTATTACTATTCGCACTTGTGCTTTGAAGTAACATTTTTCAAATTGAAATGACAACTGAAAAATAGTACATTTTAGTAGTCGTGTCGAAAAAAACGTTTTTGAGTCAATAACTGGACTTATACAAACAGGGAATTGCAAAATATAATGTTAACGTTATGTTTATAGAATATGTCCAAAAATGTATAAACGAGATATCGATAATGTTGTTTATTTTGGATTATTTTTTCAAATTTTTAGTCTTCGCTAAGTGACGCATCATGTATCAACTAGTTTGTTTGGTAGAGAGTTTTTGGAATTTTCATTTTTCATTTCTCTAGGAACTATATGAGGTAACCCATACAACCCTGAAACAATTTTTTAACGATAACTCGAATATTTTCTTGTGATTTTTGTTTCATGAAAGGGATTGAATTTCGAAAAAATACTTTAAAAAATTGTATATGTCATAATTATTGATCAAGAGAAGCTGTCCTTTCAAAAGGGCGGTAGGTGTGTCACTACTACGAAATAAAACTTTTGTTACTGAAAGAGATTTTATTTTATTATAAGTAAGTTATAGGTAAGTGTAAGTACGTTGGGTAATTCTCTTTGAGGAATATCTTGTGGTGAGAGATGCTTTGGCTTTATGTCTTGTATTGTGGGTGTGATCTACATAAGTAAGAATCATTCGGTTTTTGTACTGTTCGTTTACAATTTTAACAAAATATAGTTGTCTCAGATCAAGCATTTCCGACTCTTCAAATAGTAATTTTGATGCGTATTTAAGTGGTTTGCGATAAAGAATTTTCAAGTATTTTTTCCGCAATACATCTAGCTTTTTTAAATGTGTTGATGCTACCCCACCCCAGGCAAGAATTCCATATGTTAATCGCGATTCAATGAGTGCGTAATAAATAATTGTCATCTGGGAGATGTCTGAAATATTTCTTAGAGTACTTCGTAATGTTTTTGTTATTTGATCAATATGATAATTCCACCTCAACTGTCTGTCAATAATCACTCCCAGGTACTTGACTTTTGCCGATGATCGAATGGTGATATCGGTGCCATCGTTGTCAATATTCAGCTTGTTATATTGAGGCAGAGCATTGGCATAACAAGAGCAAGTAGCAAGTTTTTTCATAATTTATTGATAGGATCTTTTGATTGAAACGTTCAAGAAATTTACTCATGTCATTTTCTGACTTTATTTTCAGCTCATCCCAGGTATCAGCATCATACAAGACAGCTGTATCATCAGCGAACCAGATCAATGTTCCAGAGCTATCAGATGTGAGTATGCTATTCATGTAGATCGCAAAAAGAATGGGCCCTAAAACAGTTACTTGTGGAATTCCACACTCCACGATTCGTTTTTCACTGATGATAGTATCAATTTTTACATACTGTTCCCTGTCGCTTAGGTAACTTTTCATTAAAGCGTAAGCATTTCCCCTAAAACCTAGATCATGTAAGGCCTCCAACAGCTGTGAGTGATTCACAGTATCGAAGGCATTGGCTAATTCCAAAAATACACAGAGCGATGGTTTACTTTTTTCTAAGTTTTCGGATATTTTGGATGTGAGCAAGCATATAGCATCTTGGGTGGATACCTCTTCTTTAAAGCCAAATTGATTTTTTGAAATGATGTTATGTTTCTTGATTATTTTTCCACTAACTTTGCTATACTTGAAATTAATGTAGCTGGCCTGTAATTCGAGATTTCATTTTTGTCCCCCTTTTTATGAACTTGCTTAATCAAACCTGTTTTCAGTTCATTGGGAAATTTTCATGATTCAATTACTTTATTGATTAAAATCTTCAGTGGTTAAGCAATTTCGTGTTTAATATGGTGCAGTGTTTCTGCTCTAATATCATCAATACCAGGTGCTTTTTTCATTTTCAGAGATGTTATTGTTTCGGCTATTTCTTCTTCTGTTGTAGGAGTAAGAAAAATAGATTGTAATAATGAATTTCTTTTAATTGGAGAAATGGGAGGTTGATGAATATTTTTGGCATGGTTCCGTCCAACGAGTGAATAATGCTTATTAAAACAATTTGCTATTTCCATTTTGTCATAGGTGAGTTGACCTGTTTCATTTCTAATACGTTTTATGTTGATTTCTTTTTCCCATAATGCTTTTGAATCGTTTCGCGACTTAGCAATGCGTTTTTTGTAAAAATGAATTTTCGAGTCTTTGATTAATCTGTTCAACTTATTTCGGTAATTAATATATTGGTTATTCAATTCCAGATTATTTGGAGTTTTCTTTAGGTTCTTGAATAATTTGTCTCTAGTATTGATAGATTTTACTAACCCATTTGTTATCCATTGCTTACGTTTCACGCTTCTATGTTTAATTTTAACTGTTTTCGTGTGTTTATTTATTGAATTTTCTATTATTTTCAGAAAGTAAGTGGCACTTTGATCAGTGTCTCTTATGGAAAGAAGCTGGGACCAGTTGTATCGTGCAAGCTCGTTCTTTAATGTTGTATAATTGATGAACTTCTGTTGTCTTTCTTCTAGATTTCTAATAGCTTCACAATTCTGAATGGGTAAATGTACTATAGTGGTGTAATGATCGGTTATGGCACTCTTTATTACACTAGGTAGTACTTCAGTATTTAATTTACTTTCGATGAAAATATGGTCAACGCAAGTGTCACTCTGTGATCTAGTTACAGTATTTATAGCCGAGTGAAAGTTATATTCATACAAATTGTTTAAATACTCTGTGACTATGTCATTTTCAACTAGAATATTCGAGTTCTTATCCCCCAGAATTAAGTGAAATTCGGCATTGATATTCTTGTTTGCAATGTATTCGCGAAGACTTTCGAGAAATAGATTTTCATCTGTCGGTACAAACCAGTTGAATACACACTTTTATTTCCAACCGTAATTGAAATTTCAATAGATTTACAGTTTCCTATATCAGTTATCGAATAGTTATAGCATAAATTATATTTTATGAAAATCACAACACCGTCAGCTTTATTAATATTTCCTTCATTATAGAAGGTATCATAGCCATCCAGTTTAAACATATTTATGTCGTTAATATTCCAAGTTTCTGTCAATACCATGCAATGAAATTGATCTTTTGATTCTGATAAATACACCTCAAGTTCATCTAAATTTTCAGCTAAGCTTCTAATATTTTGATGCAGAATTTTAAAATTATATTTCTTATTTCCTTCCAACGATGTGAATGTGTTATAGTCCTTAATATTTTCAATTTCTTTAGTTTTAATTGGTTCATACTCGTAATCTCTTATATATGGATTCATTTGAAAGGAAAAAGGAAAGATATATCTATTTATTGAATTATGACTTAATAAGAACAGCTGCAATAAAAAATGGCTAAAATATGAGAAGGAAGAAAAAAATTAAAGAATTTGCAATATAATTTTTTTCTGTGAACGAGTTGTTTTCTTCGAAGCTATAACTTCTTCGATTTTTGCTTCTTCGTTCTGTTTGCGCTCGAAATTGAAATCAAAGTTCTTCTCTGTACACTTGGTGTAGTTGATCCCGTGCTTTTTTCTTCCTCAGCAGAATGTTTGTGTACTCTCTGCCGCTTATGACCAACAAGTTTTTCCTAAAGAATGCGGGTATGTTTTTTTCTAGCGCTTCTTTTCTACGAGCATTCATAAATATCCGTTTTTTGTATACCTCTTCCGTGTAATCCCGGCTAAAATATATTTGTCGTTGTTTCAAACTACTTTGGTGAACTTTGGACTGGGTGAGTATATCCTGTTTCAATTGATAGTTTACAGCCTGGCAGATTACGGGGTGAATATTTCCTTCCCTTATTTGTCCCACTCTATAAGTATCCCGTAGATCTTTATAATCGCAAGCAATTAATATGATTAATAACATCCAAGACTTGTCTCGTTGGATTTGGTTCGCTTTCATCGATACCATTAATCACGAAATTAATTTTTTTCAATTTTTTCTCTAGGCTACTAACTTTTATTCTCAATTTTTCGGTTTCCAATTCCAAAGAAGTGATTTTCTCGTTGATATATTCAACTTCGTGTGAGAATTCACTTCGTAGTTGTTTGATTTCGTTTTTTATTTCTAGATTTCCTTTCGTGATTAGAGTACTCAGGTCCTCTAATGTAATCTCAGAAATTTTGGTATTACCATATAAGTACTAAGTATAATATTATACAGTGAGTTATCAATTTTACTGCAAATGATCGTATCTTTGGCAATATATTCCATATGAAGTTACTAGTAGAAGATGTCATACTTGAAATAGCCTATTGTGGAGAGTATAGGTACTATTTCATAATGATGAAGGACCTTTACAAAATTGTTAATTCCACTACAACTAAATGTATTTTATGTAACATCCTGTTTCTAGAGTAACTATTTGAAATCGCCGTATCATCAAAACTTTATTGTTGTTATTCGCATTAACTTACTGTTGTTCGCAGTATATTCTGAAGTTATTTCGACTACAATGAATTGTAACTTTCCCTTCAACTAATTGTTATGAGCACTACCTCCTAATGTTATACTATCTACAATAAGTTGTCATTGTATTACAACTTATTGTACTTTTACCAACATTTTACTGTAAATGCATGGGATATTCATGTCGTCATGAAACAAATTATCCGAATATATTATGGGTTTCATTTGACATTTAAAAATCAGATAATCATTCATCACATTGTATTTTATGGCAGACAACAATATAAAAAATTACATCTTTAATAAAAAACACAACACAGTTATAACGAAAATTACAAATTTGTTGATTTGCAGAAATTCGAAGAGTTTTATGCCAGAAACGCTCACTGTCTTCCTCTTCCCAAAACTCTTCTTTGTGATGGTGGTTGATGAAAACAGTTCTAGCAAGGCAAATAAAAACGACAAATCTAAAAAAAACATTCAATAGCTGATGAAAGTGGTCGAATAATACAATACTGATATCACTTAATTAACATTTTGACAACATATTTATCATCTGAAGTCGGTAACATGCACAATGCAATTCACTGACGATAACTTGGTTATTGAAATGTGCATTTAGCAGATATCAATGATAAACATCAACATTAAATTTGACTGCATGAAAGGTAAGTAATGATCAAAATAACATTTATCAAAATTGTAGAGTATATTTAATTACAGTCAATCTGGAATTAGATGTTTTATATAGTTCTTGAATTTTGACTCCAATATCAGATAAATTCTCTACAAAAATGCGTTTATCTTTTCTGGTATTGGGGAAATTTTGGATATACTATATCGGTTGTCATTCCTCACATGAAATTAACTGGTATGAGTTTTTGACGGATGCTCAATTTTAAATCTGATCCTGTTCGTCAAAAAACAAAAAAAAACATTTTTTATAGGCTGGGTCAAAAAGGCTCCTACGAAGGAAAAAAATCTAATTAAAAACGATTTCAAGGAAAAACATTAAACTTGCAAATCCGGCCTTTGCTGTCTTATCCTTTAAGCAGGGAATGGGTGCATCATTGCTGAGGCATATGCTGCTTTCGTTGTTTGAATAGATGGCAGAAAATCAGCACTGTGTTTGTTATCCAGGGTCTTATTAGTTCTGTAGAAAAGGACAACTTCTCCTTCTGGAGCCTTGAGTATATATCCACTCTCTCAATTCCTGAAACGATGAGAAGGTAAAATAGTGTTTTTCATTTCAAAATCAGTTTCTTGTGAAAATTTCAGAAGAACATTTTTAAATGTTACTGAAATCACAAAAAAACAATTCAATATACAATTAAATCACTAGGATATAGGAGCTCAAATATCAGAATATTCAGACAAATCTTACATTACATTTATTTTTCTTCAACTCTACTCAGATATTTTTTTTTGAAGTTTTTCATTACTTATGTCAAATAAGCAGCTCAAACTTCGGTCAAAACTACTGAAACTATCAGTACTACTGTTATAACTGGGAGGAACAGGTACAGGTAGGCCTGTTTCAATTTATAGGTATAAGCCTGTAAATGACAAAAAAATATTATTCCTTAAACGATTTGAAAATTTAGAAGAAGGAATAAAGCTTTCCATCAGAATTATTTGAAAGTGAACGACAAAACACTCCCGAGGTGAACAAGTACCTATAATGAAGTATTATTTGAATAATCACCTCTGCAACTGCAGACAACGAGTTCATTTTTGAAGTACCAACCAATGAACTGTTGAGCTGGATGAATGGAATTATTTTTGGTAAAACCACCATAATCCAAAATGACTATATAATATGTAGAGGTATCTATCAAATTTCGACTCAGTAACCAACATCCAATTCAAAAACTACTATTGGTTTACGGCGTATCTACATGATCATTCTTGTATAGATAATCAATCCTGAAGTAGAATAAACATTGAATCAACTCATAATCTGCATAAAAATAAAAACACAGCTACATAGTTATATTTTTGCAAATTGTGTAATTCGTGTTACAGTATGTACATAAGTAGACCTAGCTGCACCACTCACAAAACAATGTAAAAAAAGTGTTTGTCCAGTAGATACTTGCCTCCATTGTATTCGCTTTACAACATATTAACACAATCTCAATGACCGTAACACTGTTACAACCACTACGTCCACGATGCTAATAATAGCAAAAAACTGATCAGATCAGGAGAAATATTTCCGCTGGAAAACAAACGGAAAGTTACGACCATACACTAAGGGTTCACAAATGCCAGAAACTTGAACGTAACACGAAAATGTTTGTTACAGAGCATGAACTGTTGCGAATTGAGAAACAAAGTGATGGTAATTCATCAACAGAGAGAAAGACAAAATCGGAACTTACTAATCGTCTTTCAACAGTTAGATGTTGTTCTACTGAGGCTAATGAGCATGGCATCACACGTTAAAAGGTAAGGGCTGCGTCTTCCCTAGCTCACACAAGTCTCTCGAAGACTTCTGAGGGTTGCCCGTAGGGGTGCAATCGGTTGACGGAAATAACAATTTTAACAATAACAACAATTTTTAATTATCCACGTTTTAAATTCATTTTCGACGATTCTCAATGGTTATATCATCCAGTTCAAAAATATGAATTGTACAAAGGCAGATCATCATTTTTTATCGACTTAAGCTGACTCACGGAGTGTTTTTCATCTTACTAGGTACCTACACCTATGCTCGATCCCAAAGGCCTTCTGGGTATCTACCGATTTTATCTACTTTCTATTTTATACAAATAAATAGGTACCTACCTATATGATCCTTAAAAAACTAATATGATGATGTAAGTATAAAATACTATCGTCAAAACCAGCAAACTATAAATTATCGGTAATTTTAATTGCAAATTGCTTCCAGCCGGGGAAACTCAGAATTTCAGGTTGAAAATCATTGTACACACTGTGAACACCTATAACAAATCAATTACAAAGAATGCTATATATTCCAATTGAATTGTCCATGTTTACTTGATTTCCTATACACACAGCAGTATTTGTCTCCAGACCATCAGTGGGGCAGTCCTTATTGTCCTTACCGTACGATTATTAACAACAATATGATATATTATCTCCATCACATGTTGAAATTCGTTCGTTACACCACAATTTTTGTTTCAACAACAACGCGATGGAAATGAATTCAAGATTGTGTATTGTTCTTCAAAAAACGTCCCAAAATATAAAAGTACTACATTCTTGCAATTTTAGTTACAATACGTTGTTGTCAGTTTCCAATTAATAATAAGTTATTTTGTTGAAAACAATATGTAGTCGTTTGATGCTGTATTGCTGTATTGAACAACTCAGCGAGTTAACAACTACATCGGAAATATCGGTATTGAAAATAATACATAATAGTTGTTAAATTCGACTACAATTTTTCACTAATATGAGAAGTTGTTGAAAATAACAACTAATTTCCAACAGTGCATTTTATTTCCATACTTATGAATGAATATTTACATGTGAGTTGACAAATTCAGTCAAACAACCTCAACCATCAACCTCAATGCGTCCCTGCCCTCTCACCATTTTAAAAAGGGGGATTCAAATTTTTATCTTTTGTTCAATACAAATGGGCAACCCTTTATTAATACATACAATACAATATTTTCATCACGTCCACATTATCTCAGGAGCCCGCCATTCACAATCCATACCATTGCATGCATCACGCAATATATTTCATTCTCTTCTCTCTTATATCATCCTAAATGTAACAATACTTTCTTCTGGAGGTACACGGTAAATCATTCTCGGTAAAAGGAAACACCTTATGCTAAACTAAATTATATAATGTTCTCCAAGGATTTACTACCTGATATTAATTATTCAAAGGGATTAACATTATCTTAAATAGTATCGGTTTAACTGTTACAACTTTCAAAGAGGTAGTCAAAATTAATTAGCCCTGAAATTATAGCATCTTTGATAAAACCACAAGAAGTTTCATAGTAATGGACCAATTTTTTATGCGCTTACGAGGTTTTGATTGTGTTTATATTAATAGGCTAATTTTCCAGGTGAGATGATCACTTAATTCCTTTCTTCTTAATGCTTTTGTTTTCGAAAGTGCTACAACAGTAGTGGTTGAAGTGGCCATGGGAAGAGAATTGATTTCTCTTCGTCATATCATGGGAGCAATTCATGAGGGCCTTTGGTAACTAGAGACATTAAAAGAGTTTCTTAGTTCATTATGCTGAGTCCTTCAAAGAGTTGGCATCATATGGGAAAAACGTTATTCGACTTTGGCGTTCTTATGCTTTGAAAATGACGTATGCGTATGTGGTCACGTGACTTTCGCTACCTGTCAAAAGTAATATTTTTCAAAACAATTGCTGAAAATAGGATTATAATTAATGGAATTTTGAAAGATCTAGAATTTTCATTGAGTGAGCAGGATACGCAAAGAATTTTTGATGATGTATTGAATTATGACTTGGTGTCATATTAATCTGAAAAAAACACTTGCTAATTGCTTGAAGATACGAGAAAAAAAACATTTTGTTGATAATTCGTAATTGAAAAAACTTGTTTTCTTCAATGAGTTAGTGAAGCGAGTTCACTGCTTTTATAAAATTAACAAAAATTCAAAAAACAATCAACGAACGTTAATACGCTAGAAAGCTCAGATAAAGGATGAATATATTGAAACAATTATAATTCATATAATCTCGTGCTTTATCTGGGAAGTCACGAGTTTCCCTACAGTCGGCATATTCTCGATAACTGCTACTATAACATATAACTGCTCCTTCCTCAATATGAAAAAAATAACAGAGTTTTTTTGGAATCCTTGTTTTCGGAGGCCCCATTGCGTTTTTTGCAGGTCTCGAAGATTTTTCGCATTGTTCTCTGATTTTTGGAAATGAAAGTATCAAACAGGCGATAATTACTGTGGCCACTACGGTCCCAAATATTGGTGTGGTTGGCCCTGTTTTTTTTCCGCATTTTAATGGGTTTTAGATGCTTGGCTATCTCATCAATGTCGTACACTTCGTCGAGATAGATTTTGGTAAAATTCGGTGCTTCATAAATTTTTATAGATTTCAAATTTGTCAACTCCAATTTTGGTAGAACCAATGGTTTTCCTTGCTGTCCCAGAATGTCATTGACGAATTTATTTTTGTAAATTTACATGATTTCTGGATTCCGATCAATAGATAATGGAGAATCAATTTCCAAGTATTTATTGGTTTTGCATTCGGAGTGGAGTTGTTTGGGTTCAGAGGAAACAATTAATATTTCGTCATTAGTGGTAACTTGTTCTATAATGGATTTCCATGATAGGGCACACTTCGGGTGAATTCCCTTTAAGGAATTGTAGGATCCAGTTTCCTCGGGTTCAAAATTCTCTGGGCAGTAATACGTGCTTTTCAGTAGTGGACTGTCTTCTTTCTAGAACTGGGTATTTTGACCATTTCGTGCCAAATAATGGTATAGGAAGGAACATATTTTGTGATTTTGGATAACGGGATAAAGGTGGTGAAAACCAAAGACCTCAGGATTTATGATAAAGACCTGAATGGCAAAAATCAGTTTAGTATAGAGAAAACTTATTTGTGTCCCTAAAAATAAAATAGTATGTGGAAGTATTTTTTAAATTTCGAACCCTATTATCTTTTTGAAAATATTCTATCATTAGTTCAGAACTTGAAATTAGTGAATTTCGTAGGGTATTGAATTTCTATATAAGGTAGACAAGGTTGTGCATCATTTGACATGCCATTATTGTATTTCTTCTACGTTTGGTTTACATTTGGTAATCCTGAAGAATTTTTTTTCCTCATCATATTTAATTTCAACATCACTTTCTAGCAGATTTAGCTCAACAATTACTATAAAAATAATATTGAAATTTCGTAAGGAAAGTAATTGTTTACCTATCTTTTTTTCATAGCCCGTTCTAATTGACTGGCCTTGTGTTACTTTGTTCTGTTTACAGTATCTAAGTAGGGTTCTGTAGGAAATGGTAAAATCAAATGAGGCTAGTCTTGCTGTTTTAATACGTAAAACAGCAATCTAATTTTTTGCTGGCTTAATAACATTTTTCTTTACTATTGGTTTTTCATTTATAGTTTCTCATTTTATCTAAAAACAGATACTATAAAATCAATTAGATTTGTCGGTCGAAAAAAATCCAATTCAATTAAAAATAATGTTATATTTATGATTTTAATAAAATTAATTCCTCAACAAATTAATACTCGGCACACTGCCAACCTACCCCGTTTCGAATATGCCAACCATCCCCAATGCACAAATAAACAAACATGGCGGTATATCAACACGAAAAGACAATTACAATTATTATCAAATCTACGAAAACGGAAGACCTAACATACTAGGCATCGCAAGAAGCCAAACTTCTTCAGCCCTCGACGAGTGGGCATCAGAAGAAAAGCTGAATAAACTTTGGAGGGATATCACCGAATGCAGGCAGTCGAAAGACTTCGTGGCCGGCTCCAATAAGTAAAGGACGACATGGCTCTTAGGCAGAAATCGCCAAGCACGACGCCTCTTTATAGGAATACTAACAGGACATAACAAGTTGGGCAGACACCTATCACTTATAGGTATAGAAGACAGTACCACTTGCCGAAAATGCGAAGAAGACGAAGAAACTTCATCTCACTTCCTCGGCGAGTGTGAGGCATACGGATAGCTAAGATTTGGAACCTTCGGAGTTGACAAACTCCAACAAGAGGAACTAATCAACTTGGAGTGGTCGGACATACTGACCTTCATTAAGAGGTCACAAAAGTTCGAAAAGGAAAACTAGGAGGATGAATGTAGATAAGTGGAGAACAGGGGATAACAAAAAGGGTCCATGAGGGCCTGCTTGCCTGGCTGCGGTTGCGGCCTCCCCAAAGAACTACTACTACTACTTGTTCATATTTCTCTCGGAACTGATGGAAAATTTCCACTTCCACTTCAACACAAGCACAGTAATACCAGAACCAAAAATAAATTATACGATATAATCTTGGAATTTTCGCTCTACCAAAATATATACCAACACTGTTTTAAGTCGGAACTTCCGAGTTTAGAGTCGGAAAAACAAAATTTCGACTTCGAAGTCAAAATTTACGCCGAGTTTAAATCATGAATTTCTGAGTAGGAAAAATAAAATTCCAACTTTAAAGTCGGAATTTCTGAGATTAAAGTCGGAATTTCCGACTTTGAAGTCGGAAAAACTATATTCCTACTCCAAAGTCAGAAATTCCGAATTTGAAGAAAAAAAAGAAGCTTTTTGGCCCTTATACCTACGTTATCGTAAATATAACACAAATTTCTAATATTTTTTCCTCACAACTTTTTATGAACTATGGTTTTTCTATTGGCTTGATCTCGAAGACAAAATTATATTCTAGGCGAAATAAATATCAAATGAACATATTTATTTCCAGCATGCGGTCCGTAAAAACGAAGAAAAACCATCACAATATTGACATTCAATAAATAAACTGTCGACAATTTCAAGGGGTTCGTTAATAATACATAAATTAAGAATACGGCATGTATAATGACTACATGTTCTTAATCTGGAGGAAGACAAATCAAGCCCGATGTGAAGGTAGGTAACGAAGATTTGGTAAATATATTCGCAGTCAACCTTCCGCAAACGGCTTATCCAGCTGTGAAAATGCTCGTAAAAATAATAACATCATCGTCTACATTATTAGAGTTTGGTGGTCAGAAAATCTGCGAATAAAAATTTGCATGACGTGCATGAGCAAAAGTAACAGCTGAGTACCTAACTGAGAGTACTCGAAATATTTGAGAACATAATTTAAGTTTTTGGTTCCAAATCTTCATTGGATTTTTTATTTTGAAAATATCAAAACGAATTAGAAAAGTCCTCTGAAGTGAAGAAAGAGGTTTGTACATTTGTTTTGATACGGTTTATTTTTTTATTTATCCCATTTCGGACAAAACAACTTCTATCTGCAGGATGGTGAATGTTTTGTTTGTGAAATTTTGTTTTTTGTATCTCGTATATTTTTGACATGTATTTTATTATACAGTGCACTGAGAAAATTGTTTTAATTTGCAATGCATTTTCAATGCTTAGAGTGGAACATTATTTCAGATTCACAGGAATCTTACTTCTATCGTTCAATTTTTAAACTACAAGATGTATCTATACGTACACCAAAAACTCCACAATTACTTGTCCATCATTGTAAAATGACATTTTCTCGATTAGAAATCTTTTAGCTGTCGAATAATAGTCAATATTCTATGATAATTTAATTTTGTATAATAGTTTATTAACTGTTTTATTTCATCATGTAAATAAATCATCAAGTTTTCAAAAAAAACAATGTAAATTGAATTTTATTGGATTCTGCCCTAACTGTTCCAAGAATTAACAAGACGATGGAAAGCAACAACTTTTTTTTGTTTTTAGGACAATCGCACTGAATAGGAAGACCAGCCCATAAATCTTTATAATATATAAATATTGATTAATGTTAGTTTATGATATGCAATGTATTATTTGAAAATGTTTTCAGTTTTTTGCTATATTGGAATCAAATATTCAGTTCATGTTTGAAATTTATTTTTATTTCCAATTATTAAAGAGAACTGTACATAATTAACCGGAATATCGTAAGATAATGAAGACAAGGACAGAATCTGTTTATACTTATAAAACAAATAATTTTTGTTTTACGACTGAACGCCACAAATTCAATTATTTTTTTCTAGTACCTACATGAACTGTGTTAGACGATTCTTATCCAGATAATACGGGGCCAATCTGTCTGCCATCCAGCCAGAGTGGTTGATAAAGGTATAGAAGTGGATGGAAAAATATTGAGGATTTTGGAAACGTTCAACGTTTAAAAATTTGAGCAATATATCTCCACTTCACCAAAACACTTTATTGCTATAAATACTCATCTGGAGACAATTATCAGTCTTGATGATGCTAGTTTTATTAGCGAAACGTAAATCGAGTATAATATAATGAAGTGCTTTGGTGACCTGGAGACGAATTTCTCAAATTGATGGATACGTCTATGGTGTGTTGAATAAAAGACGAAATGTACCTACCTATATACAATAAAAAAATAGACAGTGAGGTCTTAAAGTAACGGATAAATTCATTTTCTACGTTGTTATCTATTTTCAAGAAGACTTCTGTAAAACATCAATTCATGTTTTCAAAAAAGATACTCTGTGACCTAAAAAAGAAATTGCCGCCCCTTCACCCCCAATTTTTTCAAATGAAATAGGCGGTCAAGTGATACCTCATTTCGAAGGGTATTCAATTGTCTATACAGCTGTGTGTTACGTATGACAAACAACAGTTGGTAAATGAACCAAAAAAAAATAGGGTGCATTGAATATACATCTAATTTAATAGTATTCGTGGTAATTTTTAACATTTTGAAAATTAATTTTGTTATGTCGCAAAAATTCAAAAAAATAGACATTGCTGTATAGACAATTGAATACCCTTCTAAATGAGGTATCAGCTGACTCCCTATTTCATTATAAAAAATTGGAGGGGTGGCTGTCACTTTGAGGAGGGTGGAAGAGGAGCATTTTTTTATGTCACAGAGTGTCTTTTCGAAAACATAAATTGATGTATTTCAGGGTTCTTCTTGAATATGGCTAATAAGGTAGCTGTTCGATAACTATAGAGTGTGGACTGTATTTATTTGTTTTTTGTTGTTATTCATTGACAAATGTTCGATAGATATGATGAATGATACGAGAGCTGTGATTTCCTTACCAATTTTTTTTGTCTCGAAGTCCTGATGAAATGCGAAATGGTTAGCACAGGTGCTTCTTGTGAAATTGGATTATGCAACCGGCCGGTGCGTCCGATCAGCATACACCTTTGCACTGTGAGAAATAAAGATATCGACACTGAGTTTTCGATCACGGTCCGATACCACCTTGTTCACGTTTTGTGAGCTACTGACTGTGATCTTCTGTCTTGAGATCAAATCATGCATGAAAATCACAGCCTAACGCGGTAAATTATAAATTATAAAAAAGGTAAACACAAAAAATGTGAGAAAGAGATTTTTAGCACAATAAATGAGCTACTGAGAATATATACAATAATTATAATAATAGATGAGCCGTAGCAAATGAATTTATCCGTTACTTTAGGACTTCACTGTATAAATTCATGATAATGTAATCCCACATTATGAAATTCCAAAGCAAATTCACATCGGAGTGTATTTTTCAAGTTAGAAAATTAAACGGTAATATTACAAGGTAAAATTCCACTGCAAATTATTTACGTTAGAGATTCAAACCGTAATATTACAATGTAAAACTCTAATGCAAATTTTTGTTGCGAAGTAATATAACAATATAAAGTTCCATCGTAAAATTATGTTACAACGTAAAGTTACATCGAAGAAGTGCACAGAGTTATTCAGAGTAAATATCCAAGGTGATATAACACGTGGAATGCAAAATTCCACTCGAAGGTACATTCCCGTAAAATCGGGCGGTAATTTAATTGCCGCTAGTGGGAGCGGAAAAAATTCTCCCAGTGTGCGGCTTTTAGCCCCCCCTTTTTAACTTTTGAACGGTTTGACGTACCATGCAATACTACCTCTTTAGGTGAAAGACATGGTTGCCCGATAAAGGATGTGGGGGCACATACATTCAAAATTTTCATATGGCATGGGGGGTCAAATTACACATCGTTGAAAAGATAATTCAATTCTCTCTTCAACCATATACATTTATTTGATATTCGTTAATGCGTATTTTCACAATTTCGGTCTCTTTTCCTTTCGAAATTTTCAAGTTGATGTGCCACCAGCACCATCTGTCGAGTAATTGCAATGTATTTTCGGCATCGGTATCGGCATCGGTAGTACCATTCAAAATATTTTTTGTCCCATTGCTCCACATCAAACCGTTCAAAATCATCGAGATCCGTACTAATACTTGATATTTCGAGTGAATACGGCGAAAAAAATATTAACGAAATCCGAAAAATTTCAGATGGTTGAAAAGAAAATTGAATTTTGTTTTCAACGATGTGTCACTTGACCCCCCATGCCACTTGACATTTTCAAGCTATCACAATGTCTTCCATTTCGAAAAGTAATATCGGTGACACCATGCAAAATGGTTTTTATTCCATGTTTACACTTCAAACCGTTTAAAAGTTAGGAGGGGGCAGGCTAAAAATAGCCGCACGGCATGTATGTTCATGAATGTATCTCATGCTTTCTCAAGAAGATATATCAACTTCCACAAAAAAATTCATTTTGATTTCATAATTTTTGGATAAGAGTTATTACAGAACCAAAATAGCTAAAACTATTTTTATTGGTGACACTGGTGAGATTGATATCCTTTCTGATAAACCAATTTCTCATGAGTATTGTAATATTTCCAGTGTACATTGATTTTTCCCTTATACTAATAGGGGTACAAGAGAACATAATCATCACAAACTTAAAATTAACTGTGACTTTTTCAAGCCTATAATCGTCAGGTATAACAGTACAGACCAAGTATCCAATTCCATTTATTTTACAGATGAATTGTGAAAATTCAGTGGAGATACACTTTGAAATTACTTCGAATGCTATACTGATCACAAAAAATTAAATGATGATTTTTTAATTTTTATTGGAACGAATATTATCAGTCACAAGATTCGGAAGATTTGGTAAATTATCTCATAAATGCAATCAAGATAGTATAATGGGTAAGAAAACTACCCGTGTTAATTTATTCAGTTAATAAAAAAGAATATTTCCAACATAAAAAAAAACTTGATAATTTGGATTTGCACAACGGATTCATAACTTACAAAAGTAATTCAACCCGAATCATACATGAAGCCAAACTACAATACTGCAAACAAGAAATAATTCTTCAAAATATTTATGGGACAGCTTCAACAAAACCAAAATTAAAGTTGAAAGTTGAATTGAACAGTTAAAACAATATCAGATGAAAAAACTATATTTAACGCATTTATCAATTATTAGGGAAATGTCGGAAAAAATCTTGCAGAAAAAATAAGAAAACTGATAATAATACGGAAACATCAATTTGTTATTTCGAATCTATGTATATTGAAGAAACCAACTGCTCTGGAATTGAAACTATAATAAGAACATTGAAACCAGGTATAGGTAGATGCTAAAACAACAGAAGTTTTAGTATATTTGATTTCAGAACCCTTGGCACATTTCGTAAGTAATAATTTGGATTCAGAGTAGAGATGACTTGAACCTTTTCTTAGATCACAATGCATGATAACAAGAGCCGACAATAACATTCAATTCAGGAACAGAAAAAAGTAATCATTTACCTGTCATATTTTGATAAAAAAAAACAACGTCTCAAGTCAATACAACTGTCTCCAACAGATATCTCCAGTATAACTATAATCTTCACACCAGCATAAATAAGGAAAAGAGAAATAGTAAAATGTCTTCACAACAGAGCAATTATTTGGAATCCAAACCGGGACTTGGAAGAAGAATTGAAACAAAAGAGTATTTTCTCAAGGAAAATGCTTCTCCAGATCAATTCATGAAAAAAAATCATACTTGAAATTGAAAACAGTAATTCACTAAACAACATAACCAACAGAAGTACTCCATCCCCAAACACATTTACAACCACATTATGTCCCCCGGATTGTTTTAAAATATATAACGGATAGGCCATAGGTGTGATGTAAGAACAAGATTCAAAACAACTAACATACGAAACCAAAAAACAACGATTAATGCTAAAAAAATTGTATTTACAACATTACTTGTTCGTTTGGTGGAAGTTATATAGATAAAACATCGAGACCATTGACTGTGCACCAGGAAGACCATAAAAATTACATAAGAAATCAAAAAAATTACTGGTTCAAAAACTATCGAACATATATCTGATGGCGATCATATGATGGAATGGAGTGATGAAAAATTACAATAAGAGAATCAAATCAAGAAAGAAGGAAGTAGAAGGAATCTGACTCCATTCTTTTATCGAAGAGCTGTCGAAATGGATCGCACCTTGTTACATCTTCTCAGAGAAAAAGTAAGAAATAAGAGAAAGGTGACTGATTGATACCGCCAGACACCCTATACCGGGTAGCTACGGAAGTATTGCCTACGGAATATCTCAGTTATTGTATGAAGTAGGTTTGTGAGATTTGAAGCGTCGATATAATGACATAAGAGCTAGAATTTGAGCATGTTGACATGTCGAAGTTAACTTCCGGTCTGACCGGAAGTAACATCAACTTTCTTATTTTAAATGGAAACCCTATTTTTTTTTCTTTTCGCTTTATTCAGCATTCAATTCCCTTTCCAATGACATATCACAAGTTGGTATCTAACCAGAAACTAGATCAGAAAAAAATTATTATTGAAATTCACCGAGTAGGCCGTGGAAGCAAAATGAAATCCAAAAATTGAAAAGTTGGCTATAGAAACCATACGTCACTTGATAACAGTTGCTACTACTGTGATATTTTATTTTCATTCGTCGGCGTTATAAAAAGCCGCCAAAAAAAATATTGGAAAAATTGGGAAAAAAACAATACTCTGTAGGTCCATAACTTAAATAGGAACATAAAACTTTTTCTTGCCTGTACTATTCAGCATAACCATTCATTTTTAATGACATAATAGAAAATAATTTTTTGAACTGAGATACCGAAAAATCCAATTATTATTCTTCAAATAACAAAAAAGATTATCGCCATACGCAAAAATAAAATTAAAAATAATGTGGAATGATTATTTATATCCTGTAGGTTCTAGGTTAAATAGGAACATAAACGTACTTAGTCTGTGCCATCGTTAATCGATTAATCGAAAAAAAAATTCAAATTGATAGGATTAAAGATAAAATAAATTCAAAACAAATGTTCGAAATGCATTCCCTCAGCGTCAATACATTTATTGACTCTGGTGATATTTTCATGTAAAACGTTTCTCAACATTTGGGGCGTGATATCTTGGAAAGCTCTACGAAATTTTACTTCTAGCTCATGTAGAGTTGTAGGCTGTGTGGAATACACCCTATTTTTAAGATGCCCCCATAGAAAAAAGTCGCACGGAGTAAGATCAGGTGACCTTGGTGGCCACCTGACTGGACCATGGGTTGTTATAAGTCTCTCTTGAAAGCGATTTTGAAGATAATTTCTCGCTATTCTTGAATTATGCGGAGGGTCGCCATCTTGCTGGAAGTACATTCTCTCAGTTATTTCAGCTGGTAGGTTGTTAATGAATTCCGAAATTTAATTCGTTAAAAAATTAAAGTATCTCTCTCCGGTTAGTTGGCCTTGAAAAAGAATGGGGCCAACAATATGAGTTCCAACTATTCCTGCCCAAACATTCACACCAAATCTCTCCTGGAAGCCGCCTTGTCGAAACCGGTGCTCGTTTGCTATCGCCCAGTACCTGGAACAAAAGACCGTTCACACTTTTAGCACTTTACACTTCGACTATCGACAATAATCCAAATAAAGTACAGTACCTACCTTGTATTATTCCTGTTAAATAATCCATTGTTGGTAAATATTGACTCGTCCGTAAACAAGATATAATAGTTAAATAGGTGATTCTCAGCATTTTGTCGAAGAAACCAATTACAATATTCCAGGCGCCTTTCACCGTCATTTTCATACAAATGTTGATGCAACTGATACTTGAAGGATTTCAATCGATGTTTTTTCAAAATTTTCCTAGCAGAGTCCTTACTTATAGCTAATTCGGCACCAATCTGCCTTGAGGAAATTATGCTATCATATTGTACTAAAGCTAATACATTAATTTCAGTTTCCTCATTAATAACAAATGCTTCTTGGTCTTCGTGAACATCAGACTCAGTTCTTAATTTTTCTTCAAGCCACTGGAAATACCTTCTTGACGGTTGCTGCCTCCCTGGATATCGCTCTAAATACAATCGTTCAGCGGCATAAGAATTTTTTAAACATTCACCATAAATGAGAAGCATGTCAATTTGTTCGGTTCGTGAATAACGGGGCATTTTTTTAATATTCCACTAAAAGATTTCGATTTCCAAACCCTTTTAAAATGGCAGAATCAAAAACACTACTTCGAACGTCAAAATAATATGGATAGCAGCGTTCGTGACAGCTCTCATTTCTTTTTTGTTTCATTCCAAAATACATCTTGATCAGCCTACTTGTTAATATTTTGGTTCGAATGATTATTGCAATGGAATGATTATTCTGAATAGCACAAACATAGTCCATAGGTAGATATCAGAATATCTATGGACGATGGCACAGACCAAGTACGTTTATGTTCCTATTTAACCTAGAACCTACAGGATATAAATAATCATTCCACATTATTTTTAATTTTATTTTTGCGTATGGCGATAATCTGCTTTGTTATTTGAAGAATAATTGGATTTTTCGGTATCTCAGGTCAAAAAATTATTTTCTATTATATCATTAGAAAGGAATGGTTATGCTGAATAGTACAGGCAAGAAAAAGTTGTATGTTCCTATTTAAGTTATGGACCTACAGAGTATTGTTTTTTTTCCAATTTTTCCAATATTTTTTTTGGCGGCTTTTTATAACGCCGACGAATGAAAATAAAATATCACAGTAGTAGCAACTGTTATCAAGTGACGTATGGTTTCCATAGCCAACTTTTCAAGTTTTGGCTTTCATTTTGCTTCCACGGCCTACTCAGTGAATTTCAATAATAATTTTTTTCTGATCTAGTTTCTGGTTAGATACCAACTTGTGATATGTCATTAGAAAGGGAATTGAATGCTGAATAAAGCGAAAAGAAAAAAAATAGGGTTTTCATTTAAAATAAGAAAGTTGATGTTACTTCCGGTCAGACCGGAAGTTAACTTCGACATGTCAATATGCTCAAATTCTAGCTCTTATGTCATTATATCGACGCTCCAAATTTCACAAACCTACTTCATACAATAACTGAGATATTCCGTAGGCAATACTTCCGTAGCCACCCGGTATATCAAGCTAGCAAATGTCACCCTAAACATTTTGTAGCAGATTTCATTTGACTTTGCCTCGACCTTGTCAGTCAAGATATTATTTTCAATCGCGATGGACATAGAGTTTGATAGTTTTGATAACGGAGGCAGATATAGTCTCCGTAAAGTCAACGTTTTTAAATGAATTATTTTTTAAGAAAATTGAAAAAACACTAATTAATAGCAAGCCGAACTCAAAAGGAGAAAATAATGTTTAACAATGAAAAGTTTGTTCTATAGCGATATAAAGTCCACGGGGTCATTATAGATAAATAGTTTGTAATAAGTTTGAAATAAGAATTGAGTTATCAACGAAATTGTCAATTTTAGTGTCGAAAAGCATGCACAGCTAACCAAATTTACACAATTTATCATTGGCAATTAGCACAATATAATATCGTAATTTTGTCACACCATTGGTACTGTAATATAGTATTATGTCTTTTATGTAATTTTTCACATTATTCATCATATAAAATTTCCTAAACAAATGGGGTGATTAGGATAATTAAGACTATTGCACGGTATATTCAACCTATTCGTATAGTATCCTCATTTTATGGTTTTTGCTAGTTTCTTTTGAATGACTATTAGTGTGAAGAAGGAAAGGTAGTTAATTTGAAGAAATAACTACCTATTGTTAAACGTGGCAAAATAACATTCGCATATATTTTTTCTTTTTTTTGCTTGACATTATACCTTTAAGTTGTTCGACCGCTGATGTATCTATTTTGTGGAAAGTCGTTATGGAATACAGGATGAAGAAAATTAATTTTGTCTAATTTCCACTTATTACATTTATTACGACGGATTTTGGCTTTTACACCATTCTCAAGTAAGTATATTCAATAGTCACTGGAGAAAATTTTCGTTAAACGTTTCGAAAAACTGTTATTCGTAGATATGTATTGTAAAATATATACTATACCGGGTGTAACAGGATCATGGTACACCCCCTGTATCTTCGTTAGTTTTGAAGGTAATAGATCGAAATTTGGGATATCCCATATACATAATAAGCGGCACTTTTTAATCTATAAATGATTTTTTTTCACTTCCTGTTTCGCCGGAAGTGATACCAACTTTCGATTTTTAAATGGAACACCCTGTATATTATTACATTTCTGAAATCTGTATAATGTTTTGAATCCAATGATATCACGTAAGTGACATTTCAAACGTAGAAATTTTTTATAATTTAATTTTTAGTTTTCCATTTAAGTGTGCCATGATGGTTCCGATTTATTCCAATTGACCCGTCTAATGCTAGAAACATCGAAATCCCGTCAAAATACTAAATTGCGTTTTTTATGAGCAAATAAAGTTCATCGTAATCGTTTTTGGGGTAAAACTCAATTTTTTCAAATGGAACCATATTGGTACCGTGGTACCATTTATTAGTACTATTAAAAAGGAATTTGTCCATACCAGGTAATAAAATGTGCGATCAGTACAATCAAAATTACAGCCAAAAGAAAATAAGAAAATACAATTATTTTGTTCTACTTTAATACTAAGAAGTTACTAAGGTGGCTTTGAAATACAAAGAATTAACACAAAACATTACAACAATTGTTCGAAATGCTGTCCATTAACGTCAATGCACTTCTGAACTCGCTTAGCTGTTTCTTGAAGAACGTTTGCTAATTGCTGGGTCGTTATACTATTAATTGCGCGTCTTACTCGCAACTCCAGGTCTTCGCGGGTTGTAACGGCGGTTACATAGACAATGTTTTTCAAATGGCCCCAAACAAAGAAATCAAGAGGTGTCAAATCAGGTGACCTTGGAGGCCATCGCACAGGACCATTAGTCGAAATTACGTTTTCTTCGAATGCCTGTTCAAGATAATCACTTACTGTTCTTGAATTATGGGAAGGAGCTCCATCTTGTGGGAAATACATTCCCTGTCGTAAATGGACAGGTAATTCAGTTAAACTGTCCTCAATTTCATTTTGCAGAAATCCTATGTATCTAGCTCCATTCAAGGGTCCTTCAAATATTATTGGACCAATGATTCTCCCACCGAGTATACCAAGCCAAACATTGAAACCGAACCGCCCTTGAAATTTACCCTCCCGCAATAAATTTTGATTTTCTTGTGACCAATACCTTATATTTTGTCGGTTAAATAATCCCATATTTGTAAACCTAGATTCGTCCGAAAATAAAATCCTTCCCAAAAAAGCATGTTTGGCTGCACATTATTCTGCAAAATCCAATTGCAATATTCCATCCTACGTTCATAATCATTTTCGTACAGGTGCTGGTGCAATTGATATTTGAAAGATTTATAATAATGTTTGTGCAAGATTCGGCTTACCGTTTGGTGACTAATTTCCAATTCAAACCCAATTTGCCTTAAAGAAACAGTCTTATCAACTTCTATTCGAGCTAAAACATTAATTTCCGTTCCTTCGTCAATGATAACGTTTTCCTCCGGCTCATGGAGGCTCTCTTCGGAATTGATTTTCAAGACGATTGAGATAATTTCTCGCTGGACATTGTCTATCAGGAAATCGGTCGGCATAAAGGTTTCTAGCCGCAACGGCCTTTTTCCTACATTCTCCATAAATAATTGACCACTTTTTCATCCCTTGTATAAATGTGCGGCTTTTTGAACAAAAATAACAACAAATGTAAATACTTTTCCAATAGGTATACAATAAAAACACCGAGGGCCAAGTAGCACGTTGGATCGAAAGACTCCAAGAATTCGACTTCGAGATCGAACATCGAGCAGGGAGTGGCCACAAGAACTCATCCCTTGGAGTCATGGAAAACCTCTAGTATGGGACTTTACCTGTGCTGACACTGTTGCTCCCTCCCACATTTTACCTGACCACTTTTCTAACATACCAGATTCATCGTACATAGAATGTGAATCTATTTGGCTCTCTAAAACAGGATCCGCTGCACCTAGCTGTAAATTCTCACAGAAATCTTGGGATCTTCCTCTTATTGAATTGTCATCCACTAAACTCTTTGAGTTAGCTGCTAACTCTCAATTTGATATGGCTCGCCTCAAAGCAGTTTCTACTAAGGAATCTGGTGCTTGGCTTAAAGCCCTTCCTGTTGCTTCCCTTGGCACTTTATTGGATAATGATTCCTTTAGGATTTCAGTAGGTCTTCGTTTAGGTTGTTCAATTTGTGTAAGCCATACTTGCAGATGTGGAACCATCGTCAACGAGAAAGGTGTTCATGGTTTGTGTTGTAAATTTAGTTCTGGACGTTTCTCACGACACTACTCTGTTAACGATCTAATCAAACGTGCTTTATCCACTGCTGACATTCCATCTGTTTTGGAACCTTTAGGAGTTTTTCGTGACGACGGTAAACGTCCAGACGGGATGTCTCTCATCCCTTGGAGTCATGGAAAACCTCTAGTATGGGACTTTACCTGTGCTGACACTGTTGCTCCCTCCCATATTTTTTCAACTTCAAGATTTGTTGGTGTTGCTGCAGATTCTGCTGAAAAATTGAAGATTAAAAAATATTCCAATTTAATTGACCAATATATTTTTTATCCAATAGCCATCGAAACCTATGGCTCTTTTGGTAGTTATGTTTTTCAAACTCATTGGTCATAAACTTATAGATAAAACCGATGATCCTAGAGCAAGGACTTTTCTTTTACAAAGAATAAGTATCGCAGTCCAAAGAGGAAACGCCGCATCTGTCATGGGTTCCATTCCATCCTCTCAAAATCTGAATGAAATTTTTATCCGTCCTCAAACATTGAGATTTCTGAACATGTCCTTTCACAGTTCAGCATATCCGCTTTCTACTTGCCCACTTCCTCCGCAAGATATGTCCAACAACCTTAACTCAGGTTCGATATCACGCCACTATAATAAAGACATGAACTCAATTACAGACCACTCAGTAAAAGGTGTCAGTGGTGAAAGCAGCAGAAAGCCTGTGATACATAGTTCTGCAAAAACAGTGAATACTCTCGGTCTTAATGGGTTGAAAAATATTGGTAACACTTGCTTCATAAACAGTGTTATCCAGTGTTTGTCGAATACTAAATGGTTGCTGGAGTATTTGAAGAAGGGCGCCTACACAAGAGACATAAACACAAGTATCTCTAGTATGAAGGGAGCCTTAATAAAAGCCTTCGCTGTGGTGATAAAGGAGCTATGGTCAAAAGATTCTTCTGATCGAGTGGTAAATACAGTCTCTTTAAAGAGTCAAATACAAAGATTCGCACCTCGTTTCATTGGTTACTCCCAACAAGATGCCCATGAGTTCTTGCGATACCTTCTGGAGGGTCTTCACGAAGATGTGAACAGAATAACGGAGAAGCCAAAATCTATTCTGACGGAGATAGACGAAAAGTTAAGTGACGGTGAGAAGGCGCAAGAATCTTGGTCGAGGTACTTAAGAATGGACAATTCCAATATCGTTGATAATTTCGTTGGCCAGCTTAAGTCCACATTGAAATGTACGTATTGCGGGCACTGTTCTGTCACCTTCGATCCGTTCTGGGACCTATCACTTCCAATACCGCAACGAACAGGTCAACTGAGATTATCACAGTGTTTAGATTCGTTTACGAGGGAAGAAATCTTGGATGGCGACGAGAAGCTGACATGTGTTAAATGCAGAGAGAGAAGGAAGTGTACCAAATCCCTATCAATTTACAAGTTTCCCAAGATTTTAGTGATACATTTAAACAGGTTTTCTCCGATGGAACGATTCAGAGGAAAATTGAATGTAACCATCAATTTTCCGATAGAGGGTTTGGATATGAGTAATTATGCGGCAGACAATGTAGCCCCTTTCCGCTACAGTCTGTACGCATTGTCAAATCATAGTGGGACTATCTACAACGGACACTACACTGCCTACTGTAGGCACCCGCATGCGGGCACGTGGCACGAATATAATGATTCTCGCGTGTCCCCTATTTCATCCAGATCCCTCGTGAGCGGAGAGGCTTACGTTCTGTTTTATGAACAAGAAGGCACTAAATCGCACCTTTGAGTTCTATTTTTATTTTTATTATATATTGTTAATTTTACAAAAGAATTCATTAAAATGTTTGTTCGAACCAAAAAAAAACACCGATTAACCAACAAATATTTATTTGACAATCTGAAGAAATAATTTCATTGTTTTCATAGCCACCTTAGATTCTCAGTATTAAAGTAGAACAAAATAATTGTATTTTATTATTTTCTTTTAGCTGTAATTTTGATTGTATTGATCGCACATTTTATTACCAGGTATGGATACATTCCTTATTAATAGTACTAATAAATGGTACCACGTTACCAATACGGTTCCATTTGAAAAAATCGATTTTTACCCTAAAAACGATTACGATGAACTTTATTTGCTCATAAATAACGCAATTTAGTATTTTTGACGGGATTTCGATTTTTCTAGTATTAGACGGGTCAATTGGAATAAATCGGAAACATCATGGCACACTTAAATGGAAAACTAAAAATTAAATTATAAAAAATTTCGACGTCTGAAATGTCACTTATGTAGCATTATTGGATTCAGAAAATTATGCAGATTTCAGAAATAAAATAATATACAGGGTTTTCTATTTAAAAATTGAAAGTTGGTAATTAAAAATTAAATCATTTATAGGTTAAAAAGTGCCGCTTATTATGTATATGGGATATCCCAAATTTCAATCTATTACCTTTAAAAATAATGGAGGTACGGGGGGTATACCATGATCATGTTACTCCCGGTTTATCATGGAATTCTACCGTGATTCTCTGCAGTGTGAAGTACTTGACATCAAATGTTATGAATAATTCATTGGTAACTATTTATGAAAGTATATTTGATATAGTTATCAAATATAGTGAATATGCACTATTTATAACAGTTGATATATTAATCGCCCCACGCTTTTCCAAAATAAAAATTAATTATTTCGGTAATAACTTAATTCTTATTTTGAACATATCACAATTCATTTATCTATAATGAACCAGTGGACTTATAATCGCTATAACACAAAATCTTCACACTTAAAATAATGTTCTCCTTCTAAGTTCGGCTTGCTATTAATGCGTGTTTTTCTTCCTTTTTTCAAAATACATTTCATTACTTATTTTTTTAGTGCATTTAAGATAAATGCTTGCCTTTAAAAATATTTCTTAACTAATTTTATTTAAAAATTTTTAGTTCTCAATCAAAATGTTTATAGGAGCCGTTATCTTCTAATTCTGGATGTTGACAATGTAATCATAAAATCCGACCTCAAAAACCCTCACATACTAATTTTCAACAGACATAATCACAAAACTTTTCCGCCGTCTTAATATCATGAATTTTGACAAAAAAATCATTATTTTTGATCCCGATAACCACCACATACCAATTTTGAATAGAATCTGACCATAATCATAAAACTCGTCCGCCATCTTGGAGCCGTCATATTGCATTTATGAATTTTAACAAGAAAAATCTCAATCTCCTACACCAAAAACCCGCATATACCAATTTTGAATCGTATCGGACCATGATCACAAGGTTAGGTTAGGTTTGAACGTGAGTGGGCCCGTATCAGGCCCTCCACTGCGGCCAATGGCCTATTGTGGCTCATGATCACAAGACTCGTCCATCATATTGGAGCCTCCATTTTTTTCTCTAAAAAATTTCATAATGCATTGTTGTAATATTCTTGGAATAACAAGACTGAAGTATTCATGTGAATACTTGATTTATTGATAGAGAAATTACACACAGTCGATAGTTGACATGACATTCGTACTGCTATATTTATCTCCTACTGCGCAAGTCCCTTTTAGCAGGAAACATCACATACCTTCCCCCTTAAAAAAAATAGAAGTGAGAAGAAAGAAACAATAATGATACATGATTATAATTTTTGCATTCAGTTGTAGATCAACCTATCAATGGGTTGTTTCTTTCTTGTTGGTCGTTCAATAACATTTTTATTACCCGAAGTGTCTGGACTATTTTCTACAACAGTATTAGAATCTTGTCCCTGCGTTACACTATTTTGTGAAAGACTGGTACAATTTTCATCAGCATTGGTATCTGTGCTTATCGTTTCAGTTTCTTTTAAAATTGTTTCCAGAAAATGGTACTTTTTTATTTGATTCAATGTATTTTCCATGTAACTCCCTGTAATTCAGAAACTTTTACCAGATACGTAGAACGACCAATTCTTTTAAAAATTGTACCATTTACCCAAGAAATTTTTGGTATACTGCGATAATATCTAACAGTCACTTGTTCACCTATATTTAAGTCTAATACTCTCCTACCCCCGTAATACTTCGTTTGTTTCATTTGCTGTACCAAAACCCGATTTTTAATGTCAACGTTTGATCTTGGCATTTGTTTTTCTGGCATTAATAAATCAAAACGTGTCCTTAATTTTCTTCCAAACATTACTTCAGAAGGACAGACACCCTTAGTGCAATGATTCGTATTACGGTATTCAAATAAAAAGTTGTTCAAAACTTTATTTTTTTTTTTCCCAAAGCATTTTTAAGGGCATTTTTCACGGTTTTCACCACGTTCTCCGCAGCACCATTTAAAGATGGATGGAACGGGGGAGAGGTAACATGCTTCACTGCATTTTGTGATAAAAATAACTGAAATTCTCACGAAGTGAATGTACTGGCATTATCAGTTACTAATGTGCGGGGTAGCCCAAATTTAGCAAACAGGGATCTCAGTACCTCTATAGTTCTCTTGGACGTTATCGAGTTCATCTCAAAAACTTCCACCCATTTTTAGTGTGCATCTAGAATAATCAAGAACTGTTTGTTCAAAAAAGGTCCAAGAAAATCTAAATGTAATCGCGACCAAATTTCTTGTGGATATAGCCATGGATTCAAAACTGCCTTGTTAGGTGACTTTTTATTGGTTAGACAATTTTCACAAACGTTGCAGATTTCTTCTATTCTATGATCTAAGCCAGGCCACCAGAAATATGATCGAGCTAAGCTCTTCATTTTTACCACCCCCATGTGTGTTGCACAGAAAGAAAATACCAGGTAAATATTAAAAAAAATGTTTTGAATATTACAAAAACTTCTTTCGCTATAGCGCCAATGAAAATTTCTGTTAATGCTATAAATCACTTCTTTCAATTGCCTAAGTGAGATTCTTTAACTTCAAGAGACATCTCCGTACTTCTACAGAACGTTCATTTCATTGTGAAACAATTTGTTTATTATCTCATCAGATAGTTCTCTACACTGGAAAGAATAATTTGATAGAATTATGTAACATCAAAGAATATTTTAACTGTGATAAAAGATATTTCTTTGGGTATCACAGGATATGGTTCTCTTATTAAAGAATAGTTATTTATATGTGAAAGAATAGTTCTGTTAAATTTTGTAACAATAGGAAGTGTATCATAATTGGAACAGAATATTTCTTTCGATGAACAGACAATATTGATAATCACAAAATATATTTCTGTAAAGGTGAAATAATAGTTCTATTAAAATACCAAAAACGTAGGCTTTTACAGAATGTTTCGATTAATAGTATAAGATTTGTTCATTGCCATAACAGCAATTTCTGTATAATGAACTGAATTGTTATATTAATCCTATAGATTATTATCGTCAACTGACTGCCTGGGTTGTCAGTTGACTGCTTTCCAGGGCATACTATGATTTTTTTTTTTCATGTTAAAAATTGCGAAATATTGCTGTGATTTTTTTTCATATAATTTAGACTACATCACTGGATTCAGCACTTTTCATTGGAAAATTTATTTCATTGGAAAATTTTAATTGGCAATAAAATTATAACAACATTGATTTTGATAAAATACCATTTTTATGAATATTTCAGACAAAATCTGAAAATTGGAACATTGTCAATACGGATGTAGGGAATCGTTGAGGTTTCTGGTAGACATGCGAATTCACACATCTAGAATACCGTTTTGGAATGAAGTAATGAAGTCGAAAAAACTTAGTGAACCAACAATGTTTAACTTTGTTGTCAATGAATATTTTTTAATAAAATTTCGGGTGTAGCCTGATTGAAGGATGCTGAATCCAGTGGTAGAGTCGAAATTTCATGGATGAAATCGCTAATGATATTTCGCAATTTTTAACATAAAAAAATTATAGTATGCCCTGAAAATTGGAATAAAATTTGGCAAATTTGTGTAAATGTATAAAGATATTTTGATACTCTTTCTGTGGAAATGAAAATAAAAAAATTTAATCAGTTGACTGTAAGATGTAACTGTAGATTTTATAAAAGTGCTCTGGTCTGTAGTGGGTCACACTGTATAAATAAATGAGTAATTCGTGTGACATTAAAATTTTTATGCCAATAAAAGTATTTCAATGTCTTCGCAACTATATACATCACCAGCCATGTTTCAACTAATTCGGTTAACAGCCCAAAATTGTCCTATAGGATTTGTAGCATTTGACGAATTGAAAATCTATTCAGGAAAATATCAGATCTTTCATTTCATCAAGTAGGTATATATAAATGCATAAGTATAAGAGTAATATGACAAACAAGTTATAATTCACTCAGTAATGAATAATAATTCAATAATAAAACTCATACTGTCAATGAACTGAAATAACATACAAAACATTGCTAATTTTAAATCAAATTACAATTTCGATAATGGAAACCAGTGATTCAACTATCAAGAGTTTTCTGAAATATTTTTATGGCAGGAAAAACTTTGTCGTGTTTGGTATTTATGGAAAAGAAATGATTTTGAATGAACTGCCATAGCTTCAGGATACTCTAGGTTGAATGAAAAAAAAAATTAGATTGCTGAAAAATTTGTATTTAATTGTATCCCAATAAACAATTATTTCACGAGGTTCTTCGATGGTCCCGACTAGCAAAATGAGTGGTTGGATTTTCTGGCCTTTTTGTTTCATGCCTTCTATGGTTGATAGAACTCCTGCCAAAGTGGGTGCCACTAGGAAAAATTACCTTTGTGAGTCCATTATGGTGTACTTCAAGACATTCTTCTTTCCAGTCGCATCTTTGGTCGTTTTTTTTCCTGTCGCCTTGAGGTAGGCATGTATGAACCGAAATATCACTGCAATTTTTCCTTCTGAAAATAAGTCTATTTATTATATTTCTTGCTGAAGGGGAAAGGCCGAAACCTATTGACATGATAGATACTTGCCTTCTGACTTGACTTCATCGATTTTGAAGGTTCCTCCGAATTTTTTTATATTAATATTTTTCGTGTTTTCTTGAATAAATCCTCCAACGAGTCTAGGAATTTTTTGTTTTTACGTCTAGGAATGTATTAGAGTTTTCTTTATAATCAATGTCAACCTGAAATAGTTCAAGAATATTCAAGCACCTGATATATCTGGTGAACGTTACATTTTGAAATTAGGACCTATCGATGGAAGCATATATACTCAACGGAAGAATGAAAGTGTGAGGAAACTAAAATCTCTGAAGTAAAAATCTGACTTGTCGAGTAATTGTTATGACATACCAGTCTATATCCAAGTGGGTTGGTGTAATACCTCCAAGTCTTCAGAATACCAGCAATATGATCTTCCTTATTTTGCCGGATATCTTTTAAACGTCCACAAGCTTTCCAATTGTTCCCATAGTAAATCTTCGGTTTGAAATCTCAGAACTAGATCTTCCTAGCCTAGTTCAACATCTGTAATGAAATATGAAAATTGAATATAAATTAAAGATTCATATTACTGTACATACCAAAGATTAACACGTAGAAATATTGTTCCCGCCTATATATGAAATTCTGAGCTAGATATGACTTTAACGCCCCCTATCATCAAAACCATTCATTTTTGGGTTTTGTCACCCAATTGATTTAATAATAATTTGAACTGCATGATATAAAAATTGATTTGTTATGTGCCCTTCGGGAAGAAGGGGATAGTGATAAAAAAGTGCAATTTCAAGCGTATTTTAATATCCGACTATGTATTTAAAAGTACTCGAGATATAATTATTTGCGTTTCATAATAGGAGTTGGGGGGATGAGAGAGGAGGGCATAAGAATGTCATTCAGTAAATAGCACAATGGGTATTTTGCAACATTAGCTGAAAAGATACAAGTAAAAATATTGTTCCCAGTTGTAAAATTAATAGTATATTCTGAGCAAGAGATTATGTCAACGCCCTCTAGCAGCAATACTGCTAATTTTTTGGGTTGGTGCAATGATAACAATGGTTAAGAAGAACTATTTCATAAAAAAAATTACAGCCCACTGAGACCTAAATTTCGTAAGGATTTTGCGGAGTTCTTTTTATTTCAATACAATCATTGCATACCTATATATACATTCCGAGAAGAGATTCCCAAGAAAATACTACAAAAATATTGCCTTATTCAGTAGGTAGATCTTCAGAATGATAAACTAACTACCGCAATCTTATTTTTCAGGTCTTCTGAATATGACAACTTGGTTTTTGAAATTAGTATTTAACCTACCTATAAATATTCTAACGATTTTCCATAGGTACCTATAGTGTTATTTTATCCTCGAAAAAAATTACGAGATAGGTTCTTTTAAACTTTTTCCAAATACCGTTCTTTTCTAGATATAGGTATCTACAAGTTGTTCAGTCATCAACTTTTCAACACATTGCTGGATCTAATATTAATGAAGATGAATAGGTACATTCAACTTTCCTTCAACTTTCAACAAAGTCAAAATAATGAAATAAATATCTAATTTTCTATTTATTTTTCAATTTCTACTTCCTGTACTTTGGAAACTATAAATATTCACAAAAAGTTAATAAGAACTTCTATATATTCTTACGCCTCCTTGATTTCAGAAACATGAAATTTTTACACAATAGCACAACACTATACGTACCTAAGTAGGTACACTCAATACCCAAATCTCATTTGGATATATTATGAAGTAAATGAAGTATATAGGTATTCAAACCACCCATGAAAAATATCGTTTTTCGCTAAACTAATAAGGTTCCACTTACCTACCAAGCAGAAACAAAACTTCACGACACTGGCCACTGATGCATTCACGTCCAAGACAAAATAGCGAGTAAAATATGCACGACAGGGTTGCAAATGCAAAGATTTTCAATTTAAAAATAGATCGTCCTGATTGATGAACAGATTCCTAGATTTCTTTAACTGTAAAAGAAATATCTGTAATGTATTCAGAATATTCTTTCGACATAAATTACTCCACTTATGTTCTTTCAATATTACAGAACTATTCGTATGTCTATGAGCTATATTTTTTATTATTCAAAGAACATTTTCTGTTTAATTCCAAAGAAATATTTCATGAATGTTAGAGGAAACATTGTTCTCGGTACAAAAATATCATCTAGAATATCGAATAGAACAAACTTTAATACCAACAGTATCATTATACCTTGTGATTTTATTAATATTAAAGGAAATTATGTGAATGGTAAAGAAATTATATTTGATCGGAAATACCTACCTACAGAAATCCATTTTGAAATTAACAGAAATTTAGTAGAAAACTGTATTTTCCATGACATCGCTTCTGTCGATGGTAGAAAAATTATGTTATATTAAAATAATTTTTCGTTAAATTCTTTACAGAACCCGTTTCAAAATAATGTTTTCTGTGTGAAAGGAGCTGTTTCAGTACAGACAGTTGCAAAACTTTTGGAATAATTATTCCATAATATGCAATCGGATTCTATACTTCGTTTCGCACCCTGAAAAATGGTTTTAATTCATCCTCCACTTTTGAAGGCCAACCATTCAAAACATTTTTTTTACTGTACTCAAAAAAATATCTCTCAATGTTTCCTCTCGAATCACTGAGAATTGTAATGGTAAATCACTATTTTCTGTGAAATAGTTGATAAAATCAATTTCAGAAAAAATATTTTCAGAATTTTCCTCGAATTCAAGTGGTAATCTTGACAATGAATCCGCAAAATTCTCCTGTGACTTTACATATTCAATGTTATAATCAAAATTTGACAAAATTAACGCCCATCTACGGAGCCTATTTGACGAGAACTGTGGAATTCTCTTTTCGGGGTGAAATATACATGTTAACGGTTTGTGGCCCGTGATCAGGGTAAATTTGGTTCCGTAGAGGTATTCGAAAAATTTAGTAACTCCAAAAACCAATGACAAAGCCTCTTTTTCTATCTGCCCCATTTTTTGTTCCGAACTTGATAAAGTTCGGCTCGCATAGGCAATTGGTTTTTCTGATCCATCAGGCATCAGGTGACTCAGAACAGATCCAATTCCGTACTGCGAAGCGTCCGAAAACAAACGTATTGGCAATTTTGGGTTAAAATGGACTAAGACATCTGCCGATACTAAAATTTCTTTCACCTTACTGAAAGCCCGTATACAATCATCAGTCCACTGCCATTCGGCATTGGCTTTGAGTAATTTATATAATGGATTTAAGATCATCGCCAGATTGGCACAAATTTTCCATAAAAATTTATCAACCCCAGAATGGATTTTAGTTGTGTGACATTCTGCGGTTCAGGCGCATTTTTAATCGCCACAGTTTTATCTTCCGATGTATGCACCCCCTCTTTGCTGATGATAAATCCTAAATACGAGATTTCGTCTCTGAATAACTCACATTTTTCTAATGCTATTTTTAATCCCGCATCTTTCAAACGTGCTAATACCTTACTTAGCCTGTCAATATGTTGTTCACGATTTTCACCTGTGACTAATATGTCATCCAAAAAAACTATGGTTCCATCAATATCTTGTAGCAAGGAATTCATTATTTTTTGGAATTTAGCAGGCAAGCTGGCAATACCATAGGGTGCCCTAGTATACCTATACAACCCCCTATGGGTGGAAATCGTGACCAAATTTTTCGTATCTTCGTCTAACAAAATTTGTTGATATGCCGAAGACAAATCCAATTTTGTGAAATGTTTTCCTCCTTGTAATTTCACTAGAAGGTCGTCAATTTTTGGTAAGGGATACTTATCAATTTCAATATGAGGGTTGAGCGTAAATTCAAAATCCCCGCATATTCTAAGACGATCTTGAACAGCTCCTCTGTCATAACCTATGATGAATTTATCCTGCAAAACCATCGGAAGTTCACCAACACCAAAGTCACATAGAGCCGCACTCCACTCTCTGGCTGATTCACCTGACAATTTTCGCTCCGTATAAAATTTGTATCGGGCGGCAAACACAGACATACTAGGTTTGAAATAATCCGACATAAGTTTGATCAGTTCATCATAAGTTTTTGACTCCGGTTCCACAGGTAAACATATATTATGTACCAGCTTGTATGCATCCTCATTTAACGTGTTCAACAAAATGGCTTTCTTACGGTCCTCAACCGCAATTGCATTTGCTTTGTAAAAATTTTCGATGCGCCTTTTGAAAATCACCCAGTCCGAATTCGCCGGGTCAAATTCGCGCAAATGACCAATGTTGGAGTTAGCCATTTTGTACGCACTTCACACTTGAGATCTGGAACACACAATTATTTCACTCCAACACGTGAGTTCTTCTTGGGATATAATTAATTTTATCCCCAGTCGATTCCTAGTCGCCACTATGTAATATTCTTGGAATAACAACACTGAAGTATTATTATGAATACTTGATTTATTCATAGAGAAATTACATGACATTCGTACTGCTATATTTATCTCCTACACGGAAAAAAATGGTCCAAGTATAACTGACTGTTTTTCGATTGTGGAAAGAAAATTAATACCAATATTAAAAAAAATAACATTATGTCTCTAAAAAAAATGAGTATTCTGAACGCATAAACTTGTAGCTATAATATTGTTCGAACATTAGATAATTCACTTTGTATAATGTCAGGTCAACATTTTACTAGCGCAGGAAAAGTGTATATTCATATTTATCTACTTTTTGTTTCTGAAAAGTATATCATAAAACAGAGACTCGTGTTACAGGCATAATACAACAGTTTATTTGCAGTAGAGTTAGGTGTTCCTACGATAATGAAACTGTTCACCTACTTGTTGATATGCGACCAGTTCGGGATCAATCGATAGTAACCGTTGCACCGATCATCAACGTTTTCGCAAAACTGGCCTCATTCCAATTCCAGCATTTGAGTTAGAAGTTGTATGTGGACGTGTTACACCGTGTGCCGGAATTATACTATTATTACTGTTGTGAGTTGTGTGAATAGTGTTAGTTTGATTTATGTATTTTACTTGTTGGTATGTAGAATGTGGATTTGGACCTAAGATTTCTAGAGTATTGACATTTTATGTATAATAGAATCAGGAGAATTTTCCAAAAGACTGAACAACAGTTTTGTTTCAATAAAAATATTAAAAATTTTTATTTCATTTCTTCATTATCTTTTATTTTCAATTTTCAGAACGTTCTAATTCTACATTATGTTATGCATAACTTGGATTTATGATCATAATGAGGAAAGATATTAGCTTGCCTGCTTGTTCAATCATTCATACTGATGAATACAAACAGATTAAAAAAAGTTCCGAAATTTTTAATTATGAAACAGGTTGTACTGGATGATCCAGTAAGGGTATGGCCAGAGGCGATGACTTGTTTAAAAGAGCCGTCAAAATGTTTTATACTTCTTTCCACATCAACTTATAATTCACGAAAAAAGATTGTCATAAAACTGCAATCTCTCTCTCCAGTTTTTCTTGAGTAGTGTATTTTGCTACCCTGTATATGCCATGCAAGTACGTTTTCTTATAGTATAAACTGAATCATTGCTACCTTGGTGCAACCGAACCTATCATATCATTTTAAATTCAAGAATGAAATGAATGTATTGAAGATAAGGCCTTATTAAAAATCAATGATCCCTCTTTGAAGAACTAATAACTCTAAACTGGTGGCAAGTGAATATTTCAATTGAGACAACGGAGAAGTATCCTGATACCAAAGATGGAATTAAATAACTATTTGAACCCTTCCACAGTATTCCCCTCTTTAATGAAATTTGGTAAATTGTTAAATTCTCGTAGCCCTTTAAAAAAATTATTTTTCATACCACCAGCAGTGTGAGGTCTGAATATATGAAAATTCGCATTTGATCTTGTCTGGTGCTCATGTATTTGATTATTGAGAATAATAAATTCGTTAAAATATGTTGGTTGGAGCCCATTTGTTATTTTGAATATGAAAACAATTGTTGAGAAAAACAAACGATTTGAAATTGACATCTACTGCAGCATATTTAACATGTGATCGATGGAAGTATAACGACTGCATGTCAAAACGATTCTCATACCACGATTTTGAAGTTTTTGGCGTTTGGTTTATTAAATGCATTAAAAAAGTTGGTCAGTACCCAAAATGAGGCTTAATTATACAGTTATATGTTAATATTGAAAAATTGATTTCTAGAAATTGTTCACATATTCAGCATGACTGTTTGAAACTCAGAGTGTTGTCTATAATAATTCTCAAATACTTCATTTCAGACACATATTCTAATGATGTGTAATCAATTTCAAATTTGATTTTGTTATAGTCAATAGAGTTTAATTTATATTTATTTGATATCACCATAACTTTTGATTTGTTAGCATTCAGTTTTATTTTGCTTTATGTGAATACTTTTCAATATTTTTCATAGAATCTTAGTATAAAGCAATGTATCATCTGCGAATAGATTGAGTCCATGTTCCCCAGGAACATAATAAATATCAATTACGTATAGTTTAAATAAAAGTGGCCCTAGTACACTTCCTTGGGGAATATTATAGAACTGATTTTTGTTTTCTGATTTCTTTCACTGAGGTAACTCACGAACCAAGCCAACACTCCATGATAATTTTAATTTTTCATCAAAGTGTTTCTGTCAATTGTTTCAAAAGCTCGCTTGAAGTCTAGAAAGGCAGCTTCAGTTTATTCATTATCATCATATGCATGTTTCCTTTTAGAGTAAGTATATATTGAATAGCTGATTCACATGAATTATTTTTTCTAAACTCCGACCTAAGAATAATTTATTATTATCAAAGTATATGTAACTAATTGCTCGTAAGCTGCTATTTCAAGGACATTTTTCAAATTTGGTAGAATAATTATTGGGCGAAATTCGTTTGCTTCAATTGTATTATTGACCTTTGGTATAGGAGCAACAGTACTTTTCTTCAGTTGATATGGAAGGATTCCTTTATGGAGAGATGTATTTACAAGGTTTATTATCACATGCCCAAATACCTCAAATCTTTCTTTAAAAAATTTGCTATTCAGTACTTCGGACTTGTACTCATTATCTGAGGAATGAATAATCCTTTGCAGTTTAGTCATAGCTAACAATTTAAATTCAGAGAACGAGACAACTAAATAATTTGTAGATGACCATTCTTCAGATTGTGGGATCTATCACAGACATTCGAAATACCATTAATGAAATAAGTATTGAAATTCTCAGATATGTCTTTTTGGTTGATTTTCACTAACTGTTATTGAATTGTTTCCTAAAAAGATGATTCAATGAATTATTTTACTATTTACTGGATTTATTAGAGATTTAAGATGTTTTCACATTTGTCTTGGATTGTTACGATTTGAGTCCATTTACTGTTCATAGTGAAGAATTATTTTATATTTAACGTATTAACATACTAGTTTCTAACAATTTTATAGTTTTCCCAGAGTTGCTCTCTCTGAGGCGAGCTGTAATTTTTTTTAAACTCTTTATTCGTTGAGTCTCTTTCCTGAGCTTCATTTTCCAATTTAATATCATAGTACCGTGAATTATCATTTCTGATTGAGACAGAATGTTCAGGTGCATAATTATCTCCTATTATTTTGGTTTTAACAATTCTAGCAAGACTTTTCTACATTTCTCTACATGTATTTTTCATGTTCTGTCGCTATTTTTGTCCCAAACATTAGCTTTCACATTTCTTGATTGGTTGTGGCAATTCGAGAAATAATTTAATACACGTGATTAATTTTCTAGCTGAGGTGCGTTTCTGGAGGCATCCACTGACTCCACCACTTGACAGTCTCCACATCAAATTATCTCTTTACAATATGGACATGAACGCTTTAAATTGAACCCACTTTGAGGTTAACCATAACAGTTCCCCGAACTCTGTTTGTACTAACTGCTTCATCTTCATGGTAATAAATATTTCTGGGCAAATTCAATTTTTGAGAAATTTTCAGTGACCTTATCCTCGAAGACTAATATTTTGACAAATTGTTGATGAAATGAAAAGTTGCCGCAACCGGAATGGAATTGAGTGTGCAATCAATCGACAGGAATGATGGAACCGCTAACAATTTGATATATAACAAACTGAAATATTAGGTTTATTGTTCTAGATTCAGAACGGTTCTGACATGCGCAATAACATAAATTCTACAAAACGTGTTTGGGTTCAGTACAAACTGATCTGGAATCGATTTTCGCGTGTTTTGGTTTATTTTCGAACTAGTTCGTAACTGTACCTTTCAAATAGTTACATTTTACCAGGTACTATTTCAGAACTCTGGGATTCTCAATTGCACATAACAAGCGTAGAACCTTTTTCATTGTTACATTTTTTATTTGCAAAGGGTATCTTCGTGCATTTATGCCATTGACAAAATAAAAAGTTTCTTGAGAAGTTTAGTATAGTTCGAGTATAACTTCCTCGAAAGTATTTCATTACAAACGTAGTAAATTCAATATCCTTGACGATTTCCGAACAAAGAGAATCTGGATCTTTTCAGGACCACTCAATAGTTTCATAGTTTTAAAACTTTCAAATAGGCTACTAGATGTGACGTGCGATTCTTTATCCGGCGATTAGGATATTTTAAACAACGGTTTTACCCGAAGTGCTGAAACTTCAAAAAAATTAACTGCATTGTGAAAATGTTATACCATCATCATATACTGACAAAGAATTGAAAGACATGTTCCTCGTTTTAGGTAGCCGAGAGGTAAAAGCGCCGATCTTTTCTATCATTATGGATGCTAGTCGAAGGTTCGAACCCTAGCGACTGCAAATATTTTTCTGAAAGCACGAGAAAGTGCTAGGAATCACACGTAGAAAGGTAAGACCTCGTTAATCCTTGTCTCGCACAAGTTTCGACTTCTGAGGGATGCCGTTCGTATTTTTTTTTTAATGTAGAGAAACGTATACTTACTGGCTAGTCTATCCGAAGATTTTGAGCAAATTCAGTTTCATCTCCAAAATAATAGTAGCTTTGCAAGAATGAGTGTAGTGAAATGTATTTGTGTGTTTTGCTGATGTGCTACTCATGAAGCTCATAGTTCCGGGATGTAGCCGATCGATTCAACATTTCACTGAGCACGATTCATCTCATAATTGAAAACGTAACGATTTTGTCGAGTAATAATTCGAAAACTCTTATTACATGGCCATCAGACGAAGAAAAAGTGGAGATAGTTGATATTTTCGACGATATGGATGTTCCTAATGTTTTAGGGTGTATAGATGGCAGTCACATTGGAATTGCACACTAAAAAATGACAGTGAATCATATTTCAATAAATAGAATTACTATTTCATACATGTATCTATTAGTAGATATAATTACTTGACTGATTTATCTATACGAATTTCATTTCAGATGCAAGCAGTTTGTGATTCTAAGCGCAAGATACGAAAACGGTTCTCTTGGTTCAAGTCATGACTCCAGAGTGTTTCATAATCATTCTCACCAATGTAATTGAAAATTTTTGCTACTATAATATACCTCCACTTAACAGGTAATTTTGGTGAAAGAGTGTACTGTAAAACTAGGTTGTGAAAGTGAAGTGGAACCAGACATTGAAAGAAATTTAAATGAAAATACCATCGAATGGTACACAGACTATTCGAGCAAATTATTTCACCTTTCTTGGGGTTCCAGGAAACACCAAGATAGGGAGAAACGAAACAGCAGAAAGGAACTGAAACACCGTTAGCAAGTTAGAACCATTCTGCTGGGTCATACTGCTATACTGGAGAACCAAAAGATATGAATCTCAAAATATCCGAACAAATTTAGTATAAACAATTCGCATAGCAACACGAATCCTGCTGACGCACTGCCAACTCTGAAAAAATGCGTGGTAGTAGAAGGAGCACAATAAATATTCTGCGAGGAAGAGGATGAATCCTTCATCCATGTCTTCTCGAGTAGCATGGGTGCTACTACTAATTACTCATGGAATAATCCAAGAATGCTATAGCATATCTTGAACAAGAAAAAAAACCTGCCTAGCAACTACAAACCTATCTCAGTGTTATACGTTATTTCTAAGGTCATAGAAAAGCCATAAATCGAGATTCTGAAAATCTGGAAAGCTCATTAATTGTGAATGATCGACAATATGGTTTCGTTTTCAGAGAATAACTTGTCACCTGTTTGCTTATGACTCATACATATGGCGGCTATACTTGGAAAAATATGGTGAAACTCTAGACGTGGCATTAGGTATCTTCAAGGCGTTCGATCGCGTTTCTTAAAAAAATTGTTGGTAAAATTGTCAATTCCGTCAACCGATTGCACCCCTACGCGCAACCCTCGGAAGTCTTCGAGAGACTTGTGTGAGCTAGGGAAGACACAGCCCTTACCTTTTAACGTGTGATGCCATGCACGTTGCACCAGGGACCCCTCGCCATGCTTCCATCTTATGGCTTGCCGCCCTATATGTGTTCTTTGCTATTTAGATTTCTTCACGTGGTGGTTGATGGAGTTTCATCTGAAACTTTACCTATAAATGCTGGTATTCCACAGGAATCCATTTTGGCACCAACACTATTTCTCCGTCACATCGATGATTTGTTGGGAGCTACCTGCCCAGTGCATAGCTTTGTGGATAAAAGTACCCTTCATACCGCATTCTCTTCAAAAGTTCAAATATCCCCGTGAAACTAGAAGAAAGCGAAGAAGGAACATGAACGATTTAAATATGGACATAGCCAAAATTCCAAAATAGGAAACCAACAACTTGGTAGAATTCAATGCGATTGAAACCCAAGCATGTCTTTCCTCCAGAAAGACCGATCTCACAGTGGCCAACATGATTATGTCAGGAGTATACATTCCAATGGAGCTCTTCATTTCGATTCTCGGTATTACCATCAGCAGTTCATGTGAGGTTCATTGTCAAAGGAGTCTCTCAAAACTTGGTCTTCTGTTTGGTGACCAGATCTATTTCACTTCCCGTCAGTTGATTATGATTTATAAGCCACAGATCCGACCTGTCCTGAAATACTGTTCCCATATATGGGGTGCAGCTCCTAAACTCACACTGAAACTTTTGTATTCTGTCCAAAAAGAGCCTTTTGTGATAAATAGAAAACGTTTCTTTGGCTGCAGTGTCTTCGGAGTTATGCTCCAGTCATCAGCGGTGAAAAACGATAAACCGTGGAATTTTGAGAATCAACACCGATTTTAATGAAAATTTGGATTTAAGCTATACTGAACCTCTTCTTCAAAATCTACCCTGTGCCTGACCGGGCTTTTTATTTTTTAGGGGTGAAAACTACGCCTTACAGCAAAAAAATTGTAAAACGTAGATTTTAGCATATATTTGGTAAAAATAAGGTTTTAATTGATTATTTGTATACTACTTGACATTCTTGAACGAGTTTTTTATTAATAAGACAGATTAAACTCCTTTAAATCATCCCCTAAGGGGTATTCATTTTCAAAACTAGTATTAAAGATGATGTTTATTATAATTTGAAACGATTGAAAATTGCGTCATTAAATTTGAATTATTGTTAGAATAAAACTATTATTTGCCAAAATGCTTCAACCCTTATAAACCACCCCCTGGGAATATGAATTATTAAAAAATTATTCTATTTTAAAGATTATATTTTCATAATTAGAAATAATTACAAACTGCATTTATATTGAATGAAGAATAATTCAATAATGATATGAAATAAATTTTTTCAACCTTTCAATCCTTATACAAGACCGAAAATGTAAATTTTAATGAAAATTTGACACATATTCGCAACAGAATCAACATTACCGTTATTTTTACTGTGCTGCTCCATAGTATTTTTAAATTAACACACTATAATATTATTTTTCAAGCGAACAACTTCGAAAAAAAAGCTTTTTGAAAAGAACTTCAAGGGCTTTAACGTCATATTAATTAAAAATGTAACCCTTATTTCTGAAAAGGGCTGAGTTGAAAGGAGTTGGGTAAGCCACTAGTGCATGAATGCAAACTTTGAACCACTATAGGTATCTCCATTAATCTTTATCATGCAAAAATAAGAAAAAAACAGCATTTTCAGTAAAAAGTATTTTTTCATATCATGAATACTTTTTGGTTTATTTAAGAAAAATGCACTTTTTCATCAAAATTGTAAAAATGTTGTTTTTAATTAAATCAATTGTTTTTTCTAAACTAAGCATTTCAAGCTGGTCAAATTACATGGATCATATCAATTATACCTAAATGAAGTTATTTGCAAGTGGGGAGCCATTCATTTCTATTTGGGTTGTAATGACGAGGGTTTAATTGTTATATTAAAAAAAGGGAGTGACTTTATTTTGGTCATAAGTCAGTCAATTCTCATGCAAAAGAATTTTATCACAGCTCATTTGGAAGGTTTTCCAACTTAATTCAAAGAATGTCTCCAGAGATTGCCCCAAAAATTTCACCATATTCGAGTTATTTGAGATTGAAGGTTCTCAATTTCGGGGTTCTTCGAAAATAACCATCCTTCAAAGAGCAATAATTCCGTAGTTATTGGGTTTACATAAACCATTCCGACACAAATCTTGTTTTTTTATGGGCTACAATTTTGTGAAGATGATTTTTTCGATAAAATTATTTTTTTTAAGTTATTCATGAAAAACGGTTAAAAAAAGTGTTTTTTTTTCAATGAAACATGCACAGTTTCAATCGCTAATAACTCGGAAAGTATCAACTTTACAAAAAAACTTAATGGAACAAAAGTTGCTTAGAATTGGCTAATCTATCGTATTATGGGCCGTGGTAGCCGTGCTAGTAGAAAGTTCGCCTTTGGAGCAAAGGATCGAGGGTTCGTAGCCTCGCATGGTCATCGCGTCTCGTGCATGGCAAAGGTAAGGGCTGCGTCTTCCCTAGCTCACACAAGTCTCTCGAAGGCTGCCGAGGGTTGCGCGTAGGGGTGCAATCGGTTGACGGTAATAACAATTATAACAATTATAAAAAAACAGCAACAATGTGGTTATTTTGATTGAAAAAATTATCATCCCTCAGCTAGGATTGCTTTCACCCCCAGGGCAAAAGCCCGCTTCGGCGTAGGGTGGATTTTAAAAAAAGGTTATAAAAACTACCTAAATCCAAATTTTCAAGGAAATCGACATTGATTCTCAAAATTCCACGGGAAAATGGATTTTGACTGGACTATTAGAATAAAACACGTGTCATGAGTGAAAACAAATACTAGTGAATAAATTACCAATCATGGTATCAAAATCAACACCAGAAGCACGCCTAATTTCCTAATGAAACAAGCACACTGAAGAATCAAATTAATTCACTGTAAATTTTTTCAAATAATAATGTTTATACAAAGTTCTTGAGTGAAGTTAAAGCAAGAATGAATAATAATCGTGTTGTATACTTATTGCATACCAAAAGAAATGACACAAATCTCCAACATTATTCATCTGTGCGACAAACTAAACCGCTGCACCAGAGCGTTGTATCCTCTCAAATGAATGTTAATATTGCTGGTGACAGGTACTACACAAGGAAAAAATGTCGTTTGTCACAGGTCGCACAGCCTACAGGGGTCGACCACCCTCTGTCGAAGTCAAATGCCACAAGGTGCCTCTTTGACAATACCGACTAACAAAAGACTTGATCACTGCAAAATACCTTTTTATTTTTTAATTTGTGACGCCCAAATTATTAATTTGATTTCGTTTTTTCTTCGGTGGGTTTCTGATGGGATTTTTGTTACGTAGGGAGGATAATCGAAATCCATTAGTGAAAGAATGACATCACCGAAAACCATTAGTTTTAGGTAAAATCGAGATTGAATGTTGGGAAAGTGTCTTCTTTGATGATGATTTCGTAAAGCGTTGTTTCGATGAGTGAGAAATATGTTTGGATATACAAGGTGATTCAAATTGGACTGAAAATGGGAATGTAGATGAAAGTTCTAGAGATGATGGAATTGTGGAATATTAAAATCTGTTGCAAAATAATACGACACATTTTACGAAATTTTCGAAATATTCTAGCTATGTATTTTTTCCTTTGATATCAATGGAGAGCGCTGTGATGTATATACTAATGATAATGAACGCATTTTTTATTTTCAATAATATGCAACAAAAAACAATATCCAAACATTTTGATTGTAAGGAAAATATTGAGCGAAGTTCAGTCAGAAAAGATTTCACTGAATGAATTGTTCTTCCTCTTAACCCTTAACTTGCATCCATTTTCATTAGAAGTATTTGAATATTTGTAACTGACATCAGCCTGACAAAAAAAATTGATTTTATACAAAATCAAAAAACTGAATAAAAAAAATCCAAAAAAAATGGGATACATAAAATACAAAAAGAACGCAGTTATTTGTTTCTATTGTTTTGTTTGAGAGACATGATTTTTCATTAGTTATCACACTCAAAATCATCTTTCAATGATCTTTTGAATGTATTCACATTATTATTCTTGAAATTTGGGGAATAGTATTAAATAATGATGCGATTTGGAAGCAAAATGAACGTCTGAAAGTTTGAGTTTTGAGCAAGGGTGGAGTGAGAGCGCCTTTGAATCTAATATTCAAGTTGCATATCTATTGGTGATTTTTTCATTCAGATAAGAAGACTCATTCGTAATCAGAACATTATGAAATATACAAGCACCGTGAAGAGTTCTCGTCTTCTCCATAGTCTCAGCCATCCAGCCTCGCGAATTTCACGAGAAAAACGTTTGCGTTCACGAATCCCTCAAATGAGTCGAAAACACGAGTTCTGAACTTTTTGAATCGTATTTCAATACGCATTCGTCAGATTAGGACCATACGTCTGCATAATGTAGATTTGACTATTGGAAGGAAGTGTCTATTACTATAAATGAGTTTCAATGATGAGCAGACACGTTGTATGAGTGTGGTCATATGCTTTTCAAATCTCAGGTCGACATCTAATACAACACCAAGGCTTTTTACTTCTGTGACCAATGTTAGTGACCCATTGTTTACTTTTACATCAATTTAACTCGCAACTTGGTCTTTTGACCGCTAAATAGTATTGTATTTGACTTAGAGGCATTACAATTAGGCAATGATCATTTTCAACTTCGTATTGGTATAAACTATACTAAATTTTCGAATCGTCTACTTATAAATGAAATGAACAGTATTGCAAACAGTTTTCCAGATTTGATGTATAAATAGTGAATAACAAGGGCCTTGGAATAGAAGCTTGAGGTACTCCTGATTTTATTGTTACGTAATTGTATTAATCATCATCTATATCACCCTTCTGTTGTCTATTGAGAATATATGACTTCATAAAAGAAGATATGACTTCAAGTCCCAAATAGTTAGAAATTGCTAACACAATTCAAAATCGATTGTATCAAAGACTTAAACTAACGCAGTTGATAATCCTCGGTTCTTAACCCTAAAAATAGCATCTGTAACTTGAAGCTATATCCCTTGCGAAAGCCAGATTGAATTGGAGGTAATATGGAATGTTCCGCGAGATGTTTTCTTAGCAGTACTTCCATTGCTCGCTCCATTTCTTTGGATGACAGGAAGAATGCTCAAGACTCTTAGATCTTTCAAATCCGCTGGAACTTGTTTTTTCGTGATTATTTTGACAATTTTGGCTTAAAATAGTATATAAACATAAGACTGATTTAGAACCATTTTGAAAGAGTGTTTTAAGTGCTTCATAATGATTATATAGTTTGTGTATAACAGTTATATACAAGCTGTATAGAAGCTTTATAATGTGAAGAATAAAGTAGTTTTTTTTAGGATAGAGACAATTGCTTTATAAAATAACTATAAAATTGTTTTATAGTCTACCTATAAAGGCGTCGCTTACTCTGTTATAAACAGTTTAGAGAGCAAACTAGTAATAGGTATTTGGAACAAAAACGTAACAGTATGTGCGCAATAAATACTATTTAAAACATTTTTATAATAACCGTTTAGTGCCCAAGTTTGTCCAATGAGATAATGGAAATGTATCATGTGAAAAAGCATTAAAATTCTTTCAGTACCTTTTACATGTTCACCTCTAAACCAGGCCCAAAATAAAAAATATGTGGCAACCTCTGAATCAAATAAATCAAGGTAGGTTTGTTCTGGAAAAATTGTTTTATAGTGCCATTCTATAAGGTTTCTTATAGAATGAATTATTATTATTACAGGTATTTCCGATTAAAAATAATAACTTCGAAAAACATAGGACACCCAGCGCTTCTATTTTTTAATAAAAACATATATACATTTATTCAATCAGAAAATTTCGCTGCGTAGGGAAATTCTTGGTGCTGAACAAATTTCAGGAGTTTTATAATCCTAATGATATCGCATATATACACGTTTTTTATGATGACTGTTTTAATTTCATCTTTTCGAACTATGACAACCATTTTGGTGAAGTTTTTATCTCCCCACGTTATGTCAACGTTATTCGATATAATCATTGCGTCTCTAAAGAAATAAAATATTGTATAAAATTTCACTTTTGTTCATCTATAGGACGCTGACCAGACAGCGTTATATCATTCTCATAAAAGTTTTTATGTTCGTAAAGCTATTCTTAAAAAAGTTTTAAACTCCTTTATAGCATCCCTAAGAAATATAATTATAATGGTTGTGAACCGCACATTTGGATAGGCTGTATAAATAATCTAGTTATAAGCTATATGTTAAAGAACCAAAATATTTTATAATTTGGGCCTTTATTGGTTGTATACGTACTGTATTAGAGCTGTAAAGGGCGTTATAGGATATTTGTAGTTTCATTAGATTTGTTGTATAGCAGTTTATAAAACTCTTATAAAACAGATTTTGCTACTTGGGATGTCCACTTCGATCCATTAGAACCATTAGAATCGCCTGATGGCACAAAATCGGCATGTTCAATTTTTTTTTCATAACAGATTTCCAGTAAACCAAATTTTTACCTTCGGAAACTATCACTTTGATTTGTAATTCAAACGAACGTAAAATTTTATCATCAGTACTTTTTTCCGTTATCCTAATTGCCTTCAGCATAAGCTCATTCGAAGGATGAAAAACCAACCTAAATGTAAAGCAGATTACTTATGCTCTCTCCCGCTTGAAATGCACCGGAAACATGCAATATTTGCATTTTCCACAACTGTATAAAGTTTATCCCTCTGAAACGCCTGGCAGGTGTGTAAATCTCATTGCGAATGCTGGAGGACAACTCATTTCCAATTCATGATATGGGGTAATTAACGCGTTACCCCACAATTTGACACATTTGTGCATAACACCTACGCATTCGAACTGTTTTCGACAAAACGATCAAACCGCTTGTATAAACAAATGAACCGTTATTCGGTGTGATTTGATTATTGGTGGGTATTTTCATTTGATTTTTTTACGATTCTTCATGGACAGTAAGAGAGATTTCATTAGGTTAGATTTCATTAGTGAGGAGTTGGCTATTTATTGTCATATCCTTGTCGAAGATTGTAGGGGCAGTTGTACAGGATATTGGTCCTCATAAGCAATTCGACCCATTAGATCTTTTTTGCATATATTAATCTCTGTCTTAAGATCCGTAATAACTGGTCCAGCGTCCAAAGTATTGTAGTGTGTTAAAATACCTGATGTTCTCCCAGGTTATACGGAATATCGGAATATGACATACAGGATGTTCCAAACTCGATAACCTATTAGAAGTTTCTGGAAAAAGGGAAATAGGATTTTATTGATTATTTTTCGACATATCTTGCAACCAATAAAAACCATCACATTATTATAGTGGGAATTTTCTACTTAGATTATTGCCTCGGGAATATTCGTGGTATTTTGTTTTTATTGTGTGACAACAACTGATACTTTTGATTTGACGTCTGTCATCAGTTTGCATGCAAATTGAAAAATGAATTTAGATAACCGTAATGAATAAAAATGTTATATAGAGAATGTGTCTATTATTGGGTCATCAAAAAATAAACTATCAAATACCACACGAGAGTTCGATAAAGTAGAAAATAATTCTCCACATTTTTTCTCAAACTTGATGCCATTTGGCAATAGCCACTCGAGCCCTTCGGGCTCTCGTGTCTATTGCCTGGCAACAAGTTTTCAAAAAATCTGTCGAATTATTTCACTTCATTCTCACTCTCTTGTGGTATTACAACTAAAAATTTGGTTTCTTGGATAATCAGTTCTGTTTTATCGATCTAAAATATTTTCAGCGATGCGGAGTTGCCGCTTCTATCGAGAAGTAGCAACAACTTTGATATTTTGAATGGAATACCCTGTATATTATTGCCTTTTTCGCTTTGCTAATGATTTCTGATTATTTTCATATTAAACTTTCCTATACCTATCTCCAGTGGTTTTGGAGAAAATCAATAATTTCCTTATTTTTTGTGCGAAACGTAGCTTCAATTAAACGTTTATTATTATTATTTGAATACGTAGATAGCTGAAATCTTGGATGTAGTTTGGCAATGTCCTGTGTATTGGTTATGACCAGGGGAATTCATTCTTTATTATACAGGGTCGTTGAAAATTTGTGATTTTACCGATAGATACAAAAGTGGTGAAAGGTGTATTTTTTCAAACGGAACACTCTGGATATTACCAAATATATTTTGTATTGGGTAGATATGAAATGTCATGGAACATGTCATTATGAAAAATCGAAAATTAGTACATCAATAATATAACGTTTGCTCGTACATTAACGTAAATTTGATTAATTTTTGTCTGATTTGTCCCATATTTCTAACTGTTCATTAGATATTTTGTATTTTTTTCACAACAGACTTTTCCAAAATTAATATTGCATGAATTGAGAAATGCAGTGATTTGAAATTTTAATTCAGATTTTCACAAAGTATGCTTGGTTCGGTTTTTCATCTCCATGATAATTTTATCTCCCATGATAGGACCTTTATATGTTTATTGATTTCACAACAGACACACGTTTTTCAGATACCCTGAATCTGAAAAACGTGTGTCTGTTGTGAAATCAATAAACATATAAAGGTCCTATCAATCGCTAATTTATGTTTTCGAAGTGATGTTTAATTTGATTCAATGTGAAAATTTAGAAGAGTTAGATCTGGGGATCGCGGTGGCCTATTCTGTGGACCCAATTGTCTTATCCACCGATCTTCAAATGGTTGTAGTCAGTTCTCTGCTCACTTCTTGTCTACAGGGGGGCAACTGCTACCAACAACTTCGATATACATGAAGCGGCAAATTGCCAAAAAGTTCCTTACTGTTCTCATATTATTCAAATTCATATTTGAATCCATTCACAGAAATCAACAAGTTTTTGAAGGATCACCTCTTGACTCCTCAACATTCTCAAACACAGCATAATTCCGTCCGATTCTTCTGAACTTTTTTCTATTCATTTGTGGTAAGTTCATTGAATTTCCTGCATGTTCTTGAAATAATGTTTTTGCACTAACCGTGAATATAAACAGATCCAAAATATCAGCATTTCAATATGCATTATAATCTATTTTTAATACTTTCTTCTGACAGAAACACCATGAAAATTACGGCTTGTTAACTAAAAGTTTGCTTTACTCTTTTCTGGTCACGGCACACTACTGTCATTTTCAATTACCACATACGAAATAGGTAATATTGCCCAATTGAAATAATCTGCAGTATGCCGTGACCAGAAAAGAGCAAATCAACCTGTAAGTTTGACAATGGATTCAATTGTGTTTCTGTCAGAAAGAAATATAAAAATGGACTATAATGCATATTCAAATGCAGATATTTTAAATTTATTTTATATTCATAGTAAGTGCCAAAGAATTGTTTCCAGAACGTGCCGGAAATTCAATGACCTTAATCCAAATGATTGAAATAAAATTGAGTTCTGCACGTTTTTCTAATACCCTGAATGGGAGATAAAATTATCATGGAGATGAAAAACCGAACCAAGAAATTTCAAGTCACTGTATTTCTCGGTTAATACAATATTAGTTTTGGAGAAGACTTTTGTGAAAAAACTACAAAATATCAATATCCAATGATCAGTTAGAAGTATTGGACCAATTCGACAAAAATTATTCAGATTTACATTTGAATAATTATTGTCTTCCATTTTGATTCTTTTCTAATCAAATATACGTTAATGAACGCGCAAACGTTTTATTATTAATGTACTAACTTTAGAATTTTCATAATGACATGTTCCATGACATTTCCTATCTACCCAATACAAAACTTGGCAAAATAATCCAATTTTTATAGAAAACTTGCTTTTATTTCGGAAACCTGACTCTTTAGGTATAGGAACATGATACATCATTTGAAAGAAAATTCAGTTTTCTTCCAGGATATTTGATGATATACAGGGTGTTCCATTTGAAAAACTGCATTTTCTCCACTTTTGAATCTATTGGTAAAATCACAAATTTTCAACGACCCTGTATAATGAAGAACGAATTACCTGAGTCATAACTCATACACAAAACAATGTCAAAATACATCCAAAATTTCAGCTATTTACGTAATCAAATACTGCAGTAATAAACGTCTAATTGAAGCTATGTTTCGCACAGAAAATAAGCAAATTATTCATTTTCTCAAAAATCACTGGAGATAGGTAAAGAGAGGTATCATATGAAAATAATCAAAAAGCAATAGCAGAGCGAAAAATGCAATAATATACAGGGTATTCTATTCAGAATATCAAAGTTGTTGCTACTTTTGATAGAAGTGGCAACGCCGCAGCGCTGAAAATATTTTAGATCGATAGAATAATAATAATAATAATGTGCCTTCATTAAGAAAAAACAATTAAAGAATAACATAAAGATAACGGGTGGCGATATTCGCATTACACGCTCTTCCATATAACCACCAGACCACCAGAGCTGATTATCCAAGAAACCAAATTTTAAAAATAATCCCACTTTCCGTTTTCCAGAAATGTCTAATGGGCCATCGAGTTTGGAACACCCTGTATGTCAGTGTGTTAATTTTTGTATGCTAAGTTTCGGCATTTTCTTTTCGTTTTTTGACTTCATTCAAATATTTAGACGCTTCTATTATCTTGACATAATATGTAACTATGTCTTTGTATGTATGTAACAGAATCATTCAACGTCATTTTCACCAACTTCGAGACGTCCGATTGACTTGAAATTTGGCTGGTGTTCATAATTCTGGTAACAATTGTGATGTTTCCTGCTGAAACAGTACACGGAAAACAAAATTTAATAGTAGCAAGTAAAATTTGCATACCACCAAGTGAAAATTTGCATACTATATGGGACAAGTACACGCTTTATTAGCCACAAGAAAAAATAGATTCCTGAATTTGATCACTTGCTGTTATTGATGTAATTTCACGAACGCAATGTAACCTAACGATATTAAACTCTTTACTAGAAGCAAACTTTTTATTTCATAAGACTCACTACGTTTTATTTGCAGTAGGTGCTCAGTTTGATAACTACTAGTGACAAGTAAATTTACCATTGATGAAGAATGATTTACTCTCAAATAACTCATATACTTAAATCTACTAAAAAATATATCAGTTGCTAATATACAGTATTCTACTGCAGCAACATTTTTAGTTTATTACAGTAATTTTAGTTTACTTGGCCTTATCAAATGACTCACTTTTGGGTAGTTTATTATTGCCTTACCTTTAATAACTTTATGCAACAAGTGCAAAAAGTAAGTGTTTATTGCACTCGACGTGAAATTGTCCGACGAGGCCGTCAGGCTGAGTTGGACAACACGCCGACTGCAATAAACAATTTTTGCACGAGTTGCATACCATACTTTTTCTACGTTTGTGCAAAAACCCAAAAACTGTTTCATTTACGTGGTACCAAAGTGTAAGAAAGACATTTTTTTTTCAAATCTAGCTGCTAAAAGTAATATAATAATATTCAGAGAAACAAAATTTAGTGTTATTAAATTCCATTGTCTAGTAATGTTGTAATCCCAGTATGTAATAAATATGATTGAAAATAATATAAAATATGCAACTGTTATGATCTCATAGAGAATGGGCTAAATATGGCGTCGGTTTGACCTTTATGTTTGTCATGATGACAGCACGCTGTAGCAGAATGACAGATGCATGCAACAAAGACCTACCCTTGCACTGATGAGAGGCAACAACCTCGAAACTAGTCTGCAGGTGGTCACCCTGTCCAAATCAAAACATAATTCTGCTAGTTGGTCATAGAGGGCACTTGCAACTGTGTCCTCTGATGCTTTGAGAAACGTTGCACAAGTATCTGTTAGATTTAATTCAATACCGTCGTGGTCTTAGCCAGGGGAGTAGTTGTTTTCTGACAGGTACTTGCCATAATAAGCCTACGTAGTAGGTGTATATGGGAGTAAAAGGTTCATCACTGTTCGTTACTAAAAGGTCTCCCAAAGAACTCTGTTTTTTTCAAAGACTTTATTGCACTCAGTGCAATAAAGAACCAGTTTTCCACTAAATACAGTTCAATAAAGTTTTGTTCTTTGCATGAACATAGAAAAAGTTAATTGTTGGAATATATAGAGCGTTAGTAGGTTGTATTTAAACAATCATATAGACAAAAAAATTACTTGTGACATCTGTATGTTTGAGTATATTTTTAAAGTTCTTATTTCTAAGTATTTTCTAATAGGTACCTTTATATTTCAATTACTGTTATTTCTATTCACGTTTGAATCTTATCAATATCTGTGGAACTATTATTTATGATTTCTATTGTAAGATTAGGATATATCGTATAATAAAGATTACTAGATACTACTACTACTGGTTCTATCTCTTCCGAACCATATAATATTTCTTATTTAACTATTCTAGTGGATTCAAATAATTCTGGTATGTCCAATTTTCTGTGTTAAATAGTCACCTTTTAATTTTCAACAATCACTGCTGAAACACATGAAATTGGTTTATTCTTATTTCTTTTATAATTTCAAATTTCACGAATTTGGAATGAGATATTCATAAACATTCGGCGTTTGTTTGGTGGCCCAAATATTCTCCTACCGGGTTGATATAAAACAAACGCAACTAACTAATATTTACCGTCGAAAACAACATATCAAGACTGTGTCTAGAGATTTTCCAGAAAACAAACAACCAAAATTCATCGCGAGAACCCGCACTGTACAATATCATTTTCGAAGGTAGCTCACGGTACGGAACATTCGATATTGAAAAGAAAAGGATGCAAATAATCATTTCTTTCACACCTCTACCCATCATTTCAGTCGCATCCGCCAGTGATCCCGAAATTACGGACATTCACCTCGGGTTACATCGTAAGTTATGAATTATAGCTAGTAAGGAATACTTAGCGAGCAAAGAAAAAACAAAAGCAGCACTATCTGTAATTGACACCTTGTTGGTGTTGTAAAAATGGCCAACTCGTTACATATGCCCCCTAAGTCTGAGTTGAGGTTGGAATAATTGGAAGTGCAGGCCTGTAAGTGGAGTGAGAGCTGTAGCCAGTGGCGTACCAGATAACGAAGGAATTGTGCACAATTATTAATAGACCGAAAGAAATGAAATCAGGCGAAACCGATCTAATTCTGTTCGTGGAACATCACGAAAAAAGCATCCGAATAATATTATGAAAATGAAGCGGCGTTTCAATGTAATGGAGAAATTATACGCACACTGTTCTTGATGACCTACCTGCTAGAAACGTTTCTTATGGACAATGAAAATATTCTTAACGAAACAGCAACAAGATTCCTTGGAATAAATATCGACAATAAACTAAAATTTGATTTTCACATTAATAATCTCTGTCACACGTTATCGTCAGGATGTTGCGCCATTCGAATTTTATCTAAAGAATTGGATTACTCCGCAGCCAGAACCGCCTAATTGAGTCACATTTGAGGAATGGGATTGAATTTTGGAGTGCATGCAGCTCTTACTCACATAAAAATGTTTTTGTACTCCAAAAAAGAGCTCTGAGGTATATCTGAAAAAAAGTCCAACAGATTCATGTAGACAGTTATTCAAGGATCATAAAATACTCACAGTAACATCTATATATATATATATATATATATTTTAGAATCCGTTAGCCTAATACACAAAAACAAAAATCTCCTTGAAACCCATGAGCTTCACCATAACACACGTCGAAGTAACTTCATCAGATTACCTAGACCAACTAACAATATTGTGAGAGACTCAATAATATACAACGGCATCAAAATGCCCATAAACATTAAGAATACAACATGTATTAGTCGATTCAGAAGGGATACAGTAAAACTCCAGGTAGCTGAAATCAATGACATGCTCAGTTCTCCTTGCTTAGGAATTATTTCAGAACCCTTGCAGAACTTATTATGACTGAATATAGAAAATAAAATATTTGTTAGTTTTTATACATTACATGTTTTGTGTTTACAATCAACATTTTATTTATTTACCACTGTTTGTATTTTCTCGAATGTCATATATATCTGTATACACCATATTTTAGAGATTCATTTAGATATATAGTTGTGACATATTGTTATTTTAATCATATTTTTATTTTTAGTTATACCTTACTTACATATGCTTTGTCTTTAAGAACTCGATTATTCCGACAATAAAGTATATCTTGATTGATTAATTGATTGATTGATTAGTACAAGGAGTGACCGCTAGGTCACAAAAATAGTATGTATGTAATTCAGTAGGTTAATAATTTGACTACGTGAACAGATCATTAACAAATCAAGTGACGATTCTTTCGATGCTTCCTAAAACATATTCTCGAAAATTACTGAAGGAATTAGAAAACAAGCTAGCGCTAGAAAAATAATTCGATGACTTCCAAAATCAAAAATGAATTGATGAAAACCTTGATCCGTACCTCTCCTCAAATACCCAGAGGTGTAGCTCAGCCTGCTGAAGGTTTTGATGATTAAGTTGAGAATATACTGAAAAGTTTGCCCCAGAAATCAAAATTGAACTGACCATACATTTTTTCCCCTACCCTGCCTAACGAGAAAATAATGGTGATATGGTATGTATATACAATTTATTGACCGTCTTGCTACAGAATTTTATTAATCTGCGCGTGTCCTAAGAATGATACAGATTCCGCACTTGTTAAGGAACTGGTGTTTTTTATATAACTGCATAAATCCTAGGTGGACGCAGGTAGAAGGCTGTTATCGTTGGTTCACTGCGTCTGGCTCAATGCGTATGATTCTTGGATCCAATAACCACTCACCCCGCCGATGTAAAGAGTGGTTGGGGGCTGTGGGGATTACACCGAGAAAAATTGTCCAAATGCAGTAACTGGAGTAAATGGAGTAACTACCATTATCAAAGTTTCCATACTTCAGTCAATGGCAGCACTAAGTTCAAATAAATTGCTACTTGTCGTAAACAAATATATTGGAGTGTAATTGATAGTCACAAGCACACAGAGTGTTAGTTCCGAAGACTCTTCGTATAGGTAGTCTACTATGGTATTTTCATAAATATCAGAGTTATTGAAAAGATGACGGGCATGCACAAATTCATCATCAACGGCCAATAGCAACGCTTCCCGAGCTAGTCTTGCATTTTGCGATGTTTGAAGGTCAGAACAGTGTTCCATCAGATTGTGAAATGTATTATTGCGTCGTATAGATAGATAGATCGAACGGTGTGTCTTTACTCGAATATATCACTTGTGAGTATAGGGAGCTATTTGATGGAATTTCCGAAATTACTGGAATTATCTGGAATTATCAACATTTTTTGATAGTTTTCAAGGTGAGTATACATTAATTAAGCAGGAAAGTTTTTATCGTCGTTTGGACTTACTATCATTTATGCATATAAAATAGGTATTTCTTGTAGTATAATAGTTAATAATACAGTATGTTTTTTATATGGAATATCTCATTTCAAGTACAAAATGCTGATATCATAACATCGGTATCATGCCAAAAACACGAATGAGGAAATTTGTCATTTCGTAAGAGAAGTTTTGAGAATATTCGTGCTTCTTGCTTTGAAAATCTTGATAAGTTTTCAAATTCCCTCTCGTTCACAGTAGATTACACAATAGCACATTCGTGAGTTTGGCACTGAACATTTTGGTAGGATATTAATATTTTCACCATTAAAGTCAAAACCATAACATTTTCTCATGTGCGGTTTTGGCGTGGGACCGACGACAAGTAAAAGTGAAAATTTGAATTTTCTTGTACTTATAATATTAATGTTTTATACTGGAAAGGAGATATTCCATATGGAAAAACATAATAAATTGTTGACTTTTATACTATAAGAAATATATTATGTGCATAAATGATAGTAAGCCTACACTTTGAAGAAAACTTTCTTGATAAAATATTCCAGTAATTTTGTGAATTCCATCATATAGTACACGATATTCACAATTCACGCTACGTTATATTAGAATTTCGGTTTGATAATGGCAAGTAAACACTGTCTGGGTATTTTCTCCTAGTGGCAATTAAAGTGAGACCTAGTCCTAAATACAGGTGCTTGAGATTGCCAATACTTAAGTTTTAATAATGGTTATTAAAGTTTTTTCTCGATGTATATCAGCTCTTCTTCTAAGTGTACAGCATCATACGTTAATAGAATATGACACTAAGGTAAACACGATTAAATTTCCACAGATTTATTGTCTACGCGACATGTTTCGATACACAGTATCTTTCTCAAGCGTAGACAATAAATCTGTGGAAATTTAATCGTGTTTACCTTAGTGTCATTATGAATTTCCATCAAGTAAAGGCCACGTCAATCCAAAATACGTTGATAGAATTTTACAATATTGAAAATGATGAAATATGATGAAGGAAAGTGAAATTATTCATATTTTCTCAGATGCTAGATTAATTCGGTATATAGGTGTTATATTTCTTCCTTATGAATGCTTCAACCAGAAACCGCTATATATTTCTTCTCTTTTGTCTCATACTTATTATACTTGCGCGTAATTTTAACTGACTATAGAATACCAATGTGATGAAGTGTTTTGTTACCTCAATATTTATCTATCTATCTATAGATGATTCAGAATGTCTGCATTAGGTTGCACATATATATTTGTGGTCTGTATACAAACAAGGATTACTTAAATCATAAAAACAAATTATTAGAAAATACAAAAATGAGTAAAAATAAAAACTAAGATAAATGATAACAAATTTTATGAAATGAACAATCATTTTATATGGCGAAGTGGTCGTGGTATTAGAGCGTTGGGCTTCCACCCAGGCGGTCCGGGTTCGATCCCCGGTCACGTGTCACTGAGCTGAAGTGGTTCGGATTTGACTTTTATTTAAACTGTTTATCCCGGATCTCTCTTGCTCGCACAAGCTCTGCTTTGGAGGGGGTTTCTCCGAAAACCTGGGAATTTCGTAAAAACAAATTCTTTTAATTTTTTTACATGTGATTTCTCAGTTTTTTATTGAGTCCTTTAGGGCTTCTAAACCAATAAGTATTACAGTTTTCATTGGTATTCCAAATAACTTTGGAAAATCAATGAAAAATTTAGAAATTGTTCCACTAGCTTCTTGTCCTTATCACTTGAATTTCAGCATTGCGAAAATCGATATTTTGAATGGGGAATACTCCACTTAGGTCCTGATGTCTAGACTTTCTCGAAATTAATAACCCAACAAAACTTCCACATCAGGTTAGCGGCTTATTAGTCAGACATTCGTGTCATATTAGCAGACAAAGTCAGCAGACCATCAGCAGAACCTTGAAACTATTCTGCATATGTCACACCTTTTTTGTTAATATTTGCTAGTTGTTTATTTAACATGATGAAATATGTATCTTAATGTCACCCAAGTAAAATGGTAGCATCTCATATTGGGTGTATCTTGATTTCATATCTTCTTCCCAGCTCATACAAGTTTCTGATTGACTTCTTAGGGTTGTTGCCTTCTGATAGAAAGAACAAATTTTGAAGAAAAAAAATCTGGGCCAAAATAAATATATCGTAAACATAATAAATCGTAAATCGTCACACAAAATATTGAGTCTATATTGGTTAAATAATTCGATAACGATATTAATGTTGGATACGTATTGTTTTACTAATATCGATAAAACAATATTATTTAAATTTTCTTTCCAACATCTAGAATCAATATTAAAATCTCCTTATTCCATTTGTATATATTTTAGAGAAAAATTGTATATCCAAGTTTGACAGCACATTGTTTGAATATGGTTTTCGCAGCATTGAAAAATTAAATAATCCTATATTGATTACCATTGTTCAAGGTAACATATTCACTAGGAATATTCTACCAATATATCCAAATAATATTGGACCAATATCGCCCAATATTTTTAGACCAATATTGCTCCGAAATATTTTACATATATTATTTTTAAATTGCCTGTGTTCATAATAATGGATCAATATTATACCATTATAATTGCGCTACTAGGGAAATGGTTTAACATTATACCTCTGACCGCCAGGAGTGTCTCAATTGTATCCACGAGTTTTTAGATCAACATATAATGAGGTGCAAAAAAGAATAGTGCCTATATTACGTTTTGTCTGAAGAACACTTGCTCTTCTGAACTAACTCGTCAAGATGAACTGAGTCCCCTAAATTAACGTCAGGCGCTTAACGCATCTCACTGTTTGATTAGGTACCCGAGCAAATCCATGATGATGCACATTGTTGTATCAAATGCCTTGAGATAATCGATTTAGGTCATCGGTAGGTTGAACTTATACTGCGTGGAATCCTGGGTAATGCATTTGTCGTTTAGCGGGTTCTCCTTGCGGTCAGCGACCCCCTTCTTTGACCCTATCTACCTATTTCTACGTACATACTTTCGTACAACCTTGGAGAGTAAAATTACATATTTATAATATAAACATAATATAACAGGTACTCAAGTATGTTAATTATCTGCAATACTTAAGCTCTGGTAAATCTCCGCTGATATGATTGATCACGGTTCGCCCTTCGATAAATCAATACAGAATGTGTCATTCCCCTTTGGGCTTTGAGTCTCAAATTAGGAACTAGCGTGGGTATTGACCATTTTTTCCATCAAAACTTATTTTCTGAAACATTATAATTGTTTTACTATTTTATTACAAGATTAGTAATAAGTATTCAAATGAATATGACACCATTATTCTCTTTCAATGGGTAAAAGTTTTCTGGAAATTATGAAACAGGCAGAAAGTCAAGCTCATCAGATATATTTTCTTATTAATTTACTTCCGATGGTATTACAATTTTAATGAAAGGTACTCTGATCAAGTACTCTTAAATAAAACATTATGTCCTCATAACTAATTGATATACAATGATTGATTGGTAATAGTAATAATGTGTATTTATTCAAGAAGATTCTATTGATAAAATCTGAAAGCTATGCTAATGACATTGCAATATACTCATCGGTATCGTAAAAACAAAATGCCTCGTGATATTCTCTAATTTCCTTTTGAACTGGTTGTTCGATAATACTTTCAGCCTAATCGGTAGATGATTGTACACTCTTAATCCTGTATATGGCGGTCCGTTCCGAGCTCTATTATAATTATTATTTTGAAGAATGAGATTTTCTTTCCTCATTCGATATGTGTGTATGTCCGATGGAACTAGTAATTTGATTCGATTTTTGAGAAATAATTGGATGTATGTTTTGTTTTCTGATATGTTCACAAGATACTCGCGATTTTATTCTCAACAAATATATTATTTGTCTTTGTAAAATAAATGTAGATCTTTCCAAAACTGCTAAACGAAAATCCACCAAAATTCAGCCAAAAGAAAAAATCCAGAGAATCATTTTTGTTATACGAATATGAATGTTACTGTATGTTAAACTGTTGCAATATTGGGTATCACATAGGATGATCTAGTCCAGCCACCTGATGAATTAATCACAACGTTCTCAAAATATATCAGTTGAATACACTTGTCAGTTGGTATTGATTTTATTTTATAGCACACCCTGTTAAGTGTATAATAACTAGACTGTAAACAATCTGGACCTCCGCAAAACCTATATCCACAATTCTTTCATCAGATAACCACTACTGCCGGCTATGACAGTCGAATCATATATGTTGGATTCTAGGCAAAGCTTTCTACAAGAATTACTTTTCGAGCGGTGCTGTTATTTTGATAGCCAAACTTGTTTTGATTCTAATCAGGAAAGGCATGAAGTATTCTTCAACATCCCTTTTTTATCCACATCTGAGTTATGGAACTACTCTATTTTGACGAAACTGCACTTCAGCAATAAGAATGAATGTAATTCTTACAAGTTAGCAACAATTTCAATTTCAACCTTTCTTCAAGGGAATGGGCACTTGACACTAGCATCCATCTTCATTCATGAATATCCATTGAAAACACATAAATAAAAGTGCTCTTCTGAATAACTAGGCTTATTGTAGTTTATGAAATCTGTTGAAGATTCGCTAAAATTCAAAGAATTGACGTTTAATTTTACAATAGGTTGATAGGGAAGTAGGTAGGAGTGATTTTTAAAACAGGGTACAGAGGCAGTTTCGAACCAATTATGATTCAGAATGAACTCCTAAGTGCGCCCTGTATAATGTATATCCTTAACTGTCTGATGTACGCAAAATAAAATCTGAAATATCTAACTACTCTCTCAACTGCACATCAACACATCATACGCAACAGAAAACTTTGATGGTACCTACACATCGAATACTGGCATACGAGAGATCACCACTTGATAATGCTATCAAATTATATAATAAGTTCCCACTAAAAATCAAGCAAATTCCTGACAAATCCGCTTTGAAATAACTTCTTGTAAATAATTGTTTTTACAGTATATACCAGAATATTTAGGTGATATCCAAGTTATCTGTCTAATATATTTTAAGTATGCTTTTCTATTTGTAAATGTGTAATTTTATCTGTTGAAATTTCCATATATGTTTTTAACAATTTTATGTCATTTGTATAGTATTCATTTTATTATAATATTCACTTATTTACTGCAACTTTTTTATGACTTGTCATGTACCACCTCTACTTGATAGTAGGTTTTAACGATACTTTTCTTTTTGTAAATGTTTAATTTTATCTATTGCTATTTCTTTATATGTATATGTGTTTAACATTTTATTGTTAATTATGGTTATAGCATTCATTTTATTATATTATTTAATTATTTATTGATTGCAAACATATTATAACATGCCATATGTTTTACCTGTACCTGAAATGGTTAATAAACTTCTATTAATTCTATTATTTTCTTCTATCTTATGGAATTGAACAAAAATTTTTTGTCAAAACTTATATTAAATCAATGTTACTGAATATAGTTTATTTTAAGCAACTATGGTTTGAAATCAATTCAAAAATAAAAAACAATTTTAATTTCAACTTTGTGAACACCTATATATCAGTTAGTTTAGACCATGTGTTGATATATCTGGAATTAGGAATAGAAATAGAAAAGGAATTTATTAAAATAAAATACCTAAAACAATTCATTACACATTAAAAAAAAATACAATAATTGTCATATCAAAGTATGCTATTTGTGTATGCGTACTTATGAAGATATTTACGAAAAATGTAATGAGCTCACATTTGAATCGGGCGAAATGTATGCTTGCTTTGATATCTGACGAAGGAAATTAAACTGAGTGATACCTATATAAAATTAACTTTCCGCTGAGCTGTTTTTATTTGCTGGGTTTGACCTAAAAATTAATGGAATTCGTTGTTCTAGTATTGCGACAGTGAATATTTGATAATGAAGTTTATTTTTTTAATGTTCGTATATTGTTGATCAATTGAAAATTAAATGTGATAGTCTATACAAATAAAAATGTTTCGATATTCAGCTAGTTCAAAAGAACTGGCATTGAATGACAACTCGCGTTTCTGTTACAGTACAGCTTATCAAAATTTGAACAGCCTGTGTAAATTAAATAACAGCAAAAGTGGAAATGTAGCATTGTGAGAGAATTGTAAATACGAGGATGTATTGATATCTAGTTAGCGTAGGCCAGTTCCCTGCATAAACAAAATATTGCGTTACCATAGCAACGAACAATAACTTATTAGAAGTGTCAGTGTAAAGTTTGACGTCAAAAAAGTAAACCAGAGTTACGCAATAAATTAAAAGAAAAAATATAACCACCGAAATTGTGAAAATCGAAGTATTAGAGTATCGAGCCATCATCAAGTACCTGTATTTGAAAGGGTTAAGAGGTAAGCAGATTTACGAAGATATGCTTAATATCCTTGGTAATCAATGTCCTTCGTATGCGACCGTGAAAAATTGGACTTCAAGCTTCAACAGAGGTAAATTTTCCATTGAAGATGATGACCGATCGGGAAGGCCAGTTTCTGTGTCAGTCGCCGAAAATATCGATGCAGTTCATGACATGATTTTAACAGACCGTCGAATTGGGCTAAAACGGATATCTGAAGCACTGAATATTTCATACGAACGCGTTCATCATATAGTTCACGTCAATTTGGACATGAAAAAAATTGCTGCAAAATGGATCCCCAAATGTTTTAATGTTGACCAAAAGCGTGCAAGGGTAGTAGCATCGCGTTCGATCTGTGCTCGATTTGAAAACGATGTAGACTTCTTAAACTGAATTGTTACTATGGATGAGACTTGGGTACATTTCTACGATCCAGAAACAAAGCAACAATCGATGGAATGGCGACACTCCGGTTCTCCAAGACCTAAGTTTCGTGTCCAAAAATCTGCTGGAAAAGTTCTTGCTTCAGTTTTTTGGGATTGTCATGGAGTAATCATGATTGATTTTTTGGATAAGGGTAGAACAATAACTGGAGATTACTATTCGACATTACTGACCACTCTACGGGAAAAACTTAAAGAGAAAAGACGCGGAAAGCTATCCAAAGTTGTTTTTTGTTTTTGCAGGACAACGCCCCTGCACACAAATCTCATGTTGCCATGCAAAAAATTCGTGATTTAGGGTTTGAATTACTAAAACACTCCCCTTATTCACCAGATTTGTCTCCGTCCGACTATCATCTCTTTCCTCAACTGAAAAAAAGGTTAAAAGGTCGTAAATTTTCTTCCAACGAGGAGGTAATAAAAGCTGTGGAGGTCTGGTTTGCAGAGCAAGAAGAAACATTTTTTTTGAAAGGTCTAGAGACATTGCAGGTTCGCTGTAATAAATGTATCCAATTAAGAAGAGAATATGTTGAGTAATAAAATATTTCGACATTGAAATTTTGTTTGGTTCTATGGTAGGCTAATAATTTTTCAATATATCCTCGTAGTTAACTCAGTCACAGATTAAGTTCTAATCTGTGACTCAGTTGCTAGCTGTATTTTTTATACACGTTTTCAACATATTCATTGAATTTGAGTTCTCTATCCATCAAGAGCCAGGCCTGAGTATTTAAATTCCTCAACATTCTCCTTTGTTCATTATTCATCACAACATTTATGTTCGCACTCGTAGTTAATATAAAGAAAGTTATTACCAATGAACATCGACTTTAGTTTCATTCACCTACGGTGTGTTGAGTTTGAAAATGTCTGGTTAGCAGTTTCAGGTCAGAGTATCATTTGCAAATGAATGGATACTGCAATCAGATAACACACTCTCTAAGTTTTCTTAGTGAAAATGGATTATAAAAAGTCCAGTTTTTCGCAGATTTCCTATACAATAGGAGTTTCGCCCAGAAAATAATCCAACAGTCTCCTACGTCTGCCAAATCATCCCTGCACAACACCTGGCAAACCATTCCTACAAGAACAGACTTTGCAATACTGTCTTTAACAACTAGCAAACGCCAACAAAAGAGGTGTGACGTATGCAGAATAGTTTCAGGATTCTGCGATTGTGGAATTGGGCGTACTTGACGAAAGACAATAATTTTCTTAGTGAAAATGGATTATAAAAATCCAGTCTTTCTGTTCAATACTTGCCGACGAAACTCTTATTTTATAGGAAATCTGCGGAAGACTGAATTTTTTATAATCCATTCAGTTATTCAAAGAGTCCAATGCTAGGTAGTTACAAGCTTTTTTTAATGCTTACTACTTGATGCTGAAAGCACTTTTTGTCAGTTACCCGTACAGCTCTGTATTGTTAGATTGTTCGAATTACTTTCTTTTAGACGTGACTTTACATGTTAAATTTTTAGTTAGGTTATTGGGGAATTCCCTGATTCCAAAGAAAAACTGATGAAGAGAGGTATTTGTTCATCGCTGATTATACAATCGATAACTTTCGTGGAATATCGCACCACGCGTGATTTGTCCTGTGCGCTCCACGCCACTGGTAAAAGGCAGAGCAGAAGAGCTGATGTAGCCTGGGAAGGAATCTCAATTAGAATTTAGAGAGATGGGATCTAAGTAAAAGACTGATGCATCTACAGAGGACGCAACAGCACATCGGGGGCGGTATAGGTCCCGAGGTCGAGGCCGGGCGGTGGCAAGTGACAGGCACGCAGGTCTGTCGGTCCGCCCTCCCTGACGGCACGGCGCGGAATTAGTTTGCGGCACTGTAAAGCTTTACCTGGGCCCGATGAGTTGGTCATATAATATATGTGCCTCTGCCTGTGCCTCGATGCTTTCAAACTCATTGTCTCGGCTCGGACTGGACCGAGATCATTAAGAGACCTACAACGGACGACTCCGATATAAAATAACTAATATAACAAGACCAGGCCATTATTCAACTATTTTCTATACTGTCTCTGCTTTAATTACTAACTAGTCGAAACAACATGCGAATACCATTTTAATAACGAAATGGATTGAGATTTTATCCACGCTTTTATCGTTCATTTATTCTCATTCGTGCTGTTGATACTATGTATTGGAATTGTCATTAGATACTATACGGGGTGTCCTGCATAAGAATGATATATTGGTTAGGTTAAATTAGGTAATTAAACACCAACAAGTTTCGTCAAATATGGTAGGAATCAAAAGAATAAAGAAAACTTTTTGAATTTTAAAAAGTCAATGAAAGATGACCTTTTTCTCGTTGAAATGGAATGTTGGTGAAGAGCACCTAATTTAAATTTTTATGAATCTGCGGATGCTATATCCATGCGGTTTCAATCATTTATTTATTAATGTTTGTAAATGTAAAATTACCTGTTTGAAAATGTTATGCTGATTGATAAATAAATATTACTATCTTAGCAGTATGTCAATCAATACACTCGATAAGTCTTTTTCATGACACTGAAAAGGTAACACAAGGAAACATATTGCATTCTTCAATGTCAATAAAAGATGACACTTTTTCTTCTCAACAAAATCGAGTTTTTTTACTTTTGTTTAAGAAAAGTGCCAAGCATCTTGCTCAAAATGAATAGGAGAATTTTTTGCAGAGTTCAATGTGGTTGTAGAACCCATACTGACCTTTCAGTGCATACTAACAGTATGTCTACTTAGGCACTCGACAAGCCATTCTCTCAATACCGAGCGATTCGTTTCGTCGGGAACACCTCACTCGCAAACTCGCTTACTTCTCTTAAAAACAGTGGGTTTATAACGATAATCAAACACTACATGCTTTTCGTTTTCATGTGAAACTGAATATGAAAAATAACATTTCCAAAAATATAATAATTATGTTAATATCGCGTTTCAAATGAGAATAGTAGAAATCATTCATGACTGTAAGTTTCCGAATGATATAATAGAGTAGGTAACTTAACTATTTTTTGTTCAGATTATTTCTAATGATTTAGAATGATTGCGAACATTTCAAATTCATTGATGCCCCAATTTCCGACCATAATGCTCACATGATAGAATGGAATCATAAACCGTGTACGGAAGTAAGTTATCCATCGAATTCCGAAGCAATATATAATTACAGAAGTGTAAATAACAATTCAATTCGAGAATTCAAAGAATTTTTTTGAAAAAACCAGCCAAACAGTACTGATGATACCTATCACTAATGAAAACATTGACATAGACTCCGACTCATTCTATGAAGATTTTTATTTTTTTTTGTAGTGATACGTCCCAAAATACATATTTCACTCAAATATCAAAAGTGAAACTTTCAGGTCCCCCTTCCTCTTCAATTGATTCGACAATCCACTCACTTGTAGGATCTTTTACGTTTACGGAAACTTTCTAGTAATCAAAATATGCACAGCACATCCAAAGAAAGGAAAAAACAGCTTTCAAATAAAATCGAAAAACAAAAAAAAATACTAGAGTAATTTGTTCAAAGGGAAAGGAAACAGAAATGAAATCATATGGTAATTGGTAAACATGAATCTAAATAAAGAAAACTACTCAAACACTAATGGTGGATTTATGCAGCAGTCATAAGTCATATGTTTTAAGTCATAAGCAAGAATATTCGTCAATGATTGGTTGGTCCGTATATTCCAACCAATCACTGACGAATATTCTTTCTTATGACTTAAAACTTATGACTTATGACTGCTGCATAAATCCACCATTAGATCACCCTAAAATCAAATGACATTACTGTAAGTGACAATGTTTCTATTGCAAATGAATTTGGTTATTTTTTTACAACATCTATTATACCAGATCTAAAAAATAAAACTTCCAATGGTTTAGACGAGATTCCAATAAAGGTTAATAAAAGTTTTGTAAATGAGAACTACCTTTTTGACATTAATTATAAATGACTAGGTTCTGTCAGAAATGTTTCCGGAAAAAATAAAAGTTTCAAAAACGCTTCCAATATTCAAAAAAGGCGATTTGCTACTTTAGAACTATATGGCCATATCTATTTTGGGACCGTTTTAAAAAAATACCGAAAAAGCGTATCAACTGTTCGGATGAAATAGCTGAGCAAATATAAAATAATAACACACTGCCAACATGGTTCTCGGGTTGGATACTCTAATGAATGTGCATCAGATGAACTAGTTCAAGTAATCTATGACAAGTTAGATATTGGAGAGCTGATATTGATTAATCTTGTGCTTTCGATAGGCTTGATCCTGAATGTTTATCGGTAAAACTTGACAAGATAAGAGGACCTGTAGAAGAATGGATTTTATCCTTCACTAAAAATAGACAATTCATTGTTAATGTTGAGAAAACTTACTCCAAAATATTTGGTGTTGTTACTGGAACTCCAAAAGGGATGCCTCGATGCTTTAAAAGTCATTGTCTTGACTTGGACTGGACCGAGATTATTAAGAGACCTACAACGGACGACTCCGATATAAAATAACTAATATAACAAGACCAGGCCATTATTCAACTATTTTCTATACTGTATCTGCTTTAATTACTAACTAGTCGAAACAACATGCGCGAATACCATTTTAATAACGAAATGGATTGAGATTTTATCCACGCTTTTATCGTTCATTTATTCTCATTCGTACTGTTGATACTATGTATTGGAATTGTCACTAGATACTATACGGGGTGTTTCGCATAAGAATAAAGTATTAGTTAGAGTAAATTATGTATTAAACATCAGCGATTTTCGTCAAATATGGTACGAATCAGAAAAATAAATAAGAATTTTTTTTTTCATTTTACAGTGTCAACGAAATATGACCTTTTTTTCTTTGAAATGAAATGTTGCTACAGAACACAGTTCAATTTTTGTGAATTTTTGCAGTATGTCAATCAATACAATCGATGAGTCATTTTCAAAACATCAGAAACAGGTAACACAAGGAAACCTTTTGCATTCTTTAATGTCAATAAAAGATGACCTTTTTCTCTTTGAAATCAAATGTTGCTACCGAACATATAGTTCAATTTTTGTGAATTTTAGCAGTATGTCAATAAACACACTCTATAAATCATTATCAAAACATCGAAAATAGGTAACACAAGGAAACCTTTTTCATTCTTTAATGTCAATAAAAGATGACCTCTTTCTCTTTTAAATCAACTGTTGCTACAGAACACAGTTCAATTTTTGTGAATTTTATCAGTATGTCAAACACCACACTCGATAAATCATTTTGAAAACATCGAAAACAGGTAACACAATGAAACCTTTTGCATTCTTTAATGCCAATAAAATATGACAATTTTTCTTATTGAAAGAGAATGTTGCTACAGAATGCACACTGTAATTTTTTTGGATCTTCATCAGATGTCTCATGAATTATATTGGATGAACTAAATCGATCATACTCGTGACTATATGGTAATATCAAAATTAACCCATTTCAGGTCAAACGTTCACCTGAACACATTTCAATTATGTTGAATTTTTTTAAAATTAAACGATAAAAATTGAATGATCATGAATATATCAATTGAATGGTGATAAATTTGAAGATAACATATATACATATTTTTTATATACTTTTTCAAATATTGTCTCTCCAATAATTCGGAAACATCAAGATGAATATGAAAATTCCACATTTTTTTAAATATTATCGTGAATACATCTTCGCCAATTTAATCAATATTATGTCCAAATAAATACGTATTTTTGCATACTTTGACAGACGTAAGTAACGTACCCCAAAATACAAATGAAATAATCAATACAAATCATTTTTTGATATATCTCTTGAGTGATGATAATTGATCAAAGAAACTATTCCATCGTGGACATATCTCCTTGGTGATATTAATTATTAAAATCGAATGTAAACGTATTATGTTTTCAGACATCGTCTCTCCAAAGTTTTCCTGGTATCAGAAAAATATGAATATTTTTCGTTATCCTTATTCATAAAGCAATAAACATGTTTCATTCAGAATAATAAATGTTATGACCAAATAACCATGTATTGTTGCATACATTTCCTAAGGTAAGTTCAATATCTGAAAATATATCTCCACTTAGGGATCAAATAATCAGTCAATATCATTCTATCATGAATGTATCTCCTGTTTGATAATAATTTTGAAAATCGAATTATATTAAATACAGTGTGTTCCGTAATTTTTGACGTAGAACCATGAAATTTTTAGGATCAGTAGATACACTGAACTGAACTCATTGTAATATAACTGGATGTCATTCGCATATAAATGAGCAATGCAATTTAGGAGACAGTTTATGAGACGAGAGGTGTATACAGATAACAATAACGGCCCTAGGATGGAACCTTGGGGTACTCCTGATTTGAGATATCGAGGTTTAGACCTCTCTTCACCCATGCAAACTTTTTGTTGTCTATTTCTTAAGTAAGCAGACACCAGCAATACGGCATCCTCTGCAAAACCTATATATTTCAGTATATTCAACATGAAATCATAGTGAATTGTATCGAATGCCCTACTAAAATCTAGCAATATTGACACTGTACATTGTTTGTTATCAGTAGCCTTGAGAATATCATCAGTGATGTGGAGAAGAGCAGTTGTGCAACTATAACCTTTCCGAAAACCCGATTGTACCTATAGGTGGTACCTAATATAGAAAAATTTTCAATGTTGATTTTTATTTGCGTTTCCATGATTCTCTCGATTATTTTTGATAGGGTTAGGGTAAGATACTTATTGCATGTAGATCTTTGAATTCGGTTGGATCCTGTTTTTTTGGAAGAGCATGCACAACTGTTGTTTTCCATGCTGTGGGAAAGACATTTTCTGTTAAACAGAAGTTCATGATATACGTGTGATGTACGGCACTATGTGAGGACAGCAAAGTTTAATAAGTGTGATACTCAACTATTTGCTATTCTGGTCTCTGCTTTAATTAATAAATGGATTGAACACCAACAAGTTTCGTCAAATATGGTAGGAGTCAGAAGAATAAATAAGAAAAATTTTAAAATATCAGTGAGAGATGACCTTTTTTTTTCTCGTTAATTGGACATTCACATACTTTTTATTTACTTTTTCAAAAATTGTCTATTCAAAAATTCGTAGATAAATATGAAAACTTCACATTTTCTTAATCATGATCGTGAATACATCTTCGTCAATTCAATCAATATTATGACCAAATAACTAGGCATTTTTGCATACTTTGTCAGTCAGTTATATTTCCCAAAAACCAAAAAAAAATTATTGATCAAAATAATCAATAAAAATTATTTTACCATTAATATATCTCTTCAGTGAATCTAATTTTGAAAATATAATATAAACATATTATTTATTATGTGTTTCAAAGTATCGTCTCTCCAAAGTTTTCCTGGCGTCAGGCAAAACTTATTTCGTAAAATAGTAATGAAAATATTATATTCCATTCGATCCATTTTATGATCAAATAACTATATATTTTTGCATTCTATGCCTGACGTGAGTTATATCAATCAATCAATATAACTATTCCATCGTAGATATAATATATCCTGGATGATGATTATTTCGAAAATCGAATGTAAATGTATTATTATAGTAGGTAGTTTTCGTGACTGATTATAATATGAAGTAGTAAATTCGTGAGTTTGCAACCTCACGAATTTACTATTTCTTTGTATTAATATATTACATGTTTTCAATGTCTCTCCAAAGTATTCCAAAATATGAATAGTTTTCGTTTTCGTAATATAGTAATAAACATGTTTTTTCAGTTGTAATACCACAAGAGAGTAATGGTGGATTTATGCAGCAGTCATAAGTCATAAGTTTTGAGTCATAAGGAAGAATATTCGTCAATGATTGGTTGGAATAAACGGACCAACCAATCATTGACGAATATTCTTCCTTATGACTTAAAACTTATGACTGCTGCATAAATCCACCATGAGAATAAAGTGAAAATAATTCGACAGATTTTTCGAAAACTTGTTGCCAGGCAATAGACACGAGAGCCCGAAGGGCTCGAGTGGCTATTGCCAAATGGCAACAAGTTTGAGAAAAAATGTGGAGAATTATTTTCTACTATATCGAACTCTCGTGTGGTATTTGATAGATTATTTTTTGATGCCCCAATCATAGACACATTCTCTATATAACATTTTTATTCATTACGGTTATCTAAATTCATTTTTCAATTTGCATGCAAACTGATGAGAGACGTCAAATCAAAAGTATCAGTTGTTGTCACACAATAAAAACAAAATACCACGAATATTCCCGAGGCAATAATTTAAGTAGAAAATTCCCACTATAATAATGTTGTGATTGGTTTGAAAGTACATCATAGCTTTAAATTATATATTTTTGCATACTTTTCTTAAAGTAAGTTGAATACCTGAAAAATAGGTTCGTTCACTTATGGGTCAAAATAATCAATGACAATAATTCTGTCATGAATATATATATATATATATATATATATATATATATATATATATATATATATATATATATATATATATATATATATATATATATATATATATATATATATTCCCTGGGTGATGATAAATTTGAATATCAAATTTGATCGTTTTATTCACATGTCTCCAAACATGTAAATTTTTGCAAACTTTGCTAGACGTTAAATTCCCCAAAAAACATATAAAATTATTTATCAAAATAATCAATAAAAATTATGTTACATATTATTTATAGGAGTTTCCAAATATTGTCTTTCCAAAGTTTTCGTGGCATCAGGCAAAATATGAGTATTTTACATATTTCGTAATATAGTAGCGAAAGTATATAAGTATGTATTTTTGCATACTTTGCCTGACGTAAGTTGAAAACCTGCTATTGCTACAGAACACAATGTATTTTTTGTGAATCTCTTAGTATATCTGTGAATACATTCATCAAGTATTTTTCATGACATCGAAAAAAGGAAACCCAACACTTATCCTTAAATTAATCTAGCACCATTCACAATATTTTTATATCACGATGTGAATGTTTCGTTCACTTTCACTTTTCATGCACTTCCAACTATTTGAAATACTCTCTACAAAGTATATACAACATAAATAGCGAACACAAGTTTATCAATTCTATAAATATTTCTAGAAATCGTAGCAAATTTGACGTTCAATGAGTCAAACGCTCAATCAAGTTAGCTACTACTATGTGTTCCTGACGAATTATGACAGAACTTGTTGCTACTTAGAATGATAAATTTATTTATCTTAAGATTCTCTATCACTTCACTAGTATTGATGATTTTTTCTGAACAAAATCAAATTATTAATTTTGAGAGTAGCTTTGTCTAAATATTCTAGAAATCGATACATTTTCCAAAATTTAAACTACCTTTGTGAATGCGTTTTTTCTCCACATAATCGATTTATTTTTAATTTTTTAGAGAAAAGTGACATGCATCTTGCCTAAAATGGATAGGAGAATTTTTTGCAGAGTTCAATGTAGTTGTACACTTTTCAGTGAATACTAGCAGTGTGTCTACTTAGACATTCCACACGCCATTTTCTCATTATCGAAAAATTAACGGAACACATCACTCGCTTACTTATTTTGAACACAGAGGGACAGTTAGTGGTTTATTTCTTTTCTATATGTATGTTCTCAATCGATGCTTTTTTGAAATTTCATCATTCGTGCCATCGTCAGCAATTATGTCAAGATTAACGCGTTCATACGCACTTTATAGCATGGAAACAATCCTCTCAGAACTTTCTCACATTCGCTAAAACGCACAAATTTGGAACTCATTGTCATTCTTTTTAAAGTCAAAACCAAAATAAATTAATTGCAATTAAATTTGTAGATTCAGATTCAGATTCAGATTCAGATTCAAATTCAAATTCAAATTCAAATTCAAATTCAAATTCAAGTTCAAGTTCAAGTTCAAGTTCAAATTCAAATTCAAATTCAAATTCAAATTCAAATTCAAATTCAAATTCAAATTCAAATTCAAATTCAAATTCAAATTCAAATTCAAATTCAATTCAAATTCAAATTCAAATTCAAATTCAAATTCAAATTCAAATTCAAATTCAAATTCAAATTCAAATTCAAATTCAAATTCAAATTCAAATTCAAATTCAAATTCAAATTCAAATTCAAATTCAAATTCAAATTCAAATTCAAATTCAAATTCAAATTCAAATTCAAATTCAAATTCAAATTCAAATTCAAATTCAAATTCAAATTCAAATTCAAATTCAAATTCAAATTCAAATTCAAATTCAAATTCAAATTCAAATTCAAATTCAAATTCAAATTCAAATTCAAATTCAAATTCAAATTCAAATTCAAATTCAAATTCAAATTCAAATTCAAATTCAAATTCAAATTCAAATTCAAATTCAAATTCAAATTCAAATTCAAATTCAAATTCAAATTCAAATTCAAATTCAAATTCAAATTCAAATTCAAATTCAAATTCAAATTCAAATTCAAATTCAAATTCAAATTCAAATTCAAATTCAAATTCAAATTCAAATTCAAATTCAAATTCAAATTCAAATTCAAATTCAAATTCAAATTCAAATTCAAATTCAAATTCAAATTCAAATTCAAATTCAAATTCAAATTCAAATTCAAATTCAAATTCCTAAAGGTTGGGACAAAGGAAAATAAATTAATCGTTTATCTCAGGAAAGTTTCCAAAAAAAATTAAAGTGGCAGAAAAGGTTCCCATTTTCCAAAAAGGGTGATTCGTAGCTAATCGAGAACTATTCAACAATCTCGATTTTAAGCCAGCTTTAAAAAATTATTGAAGATGCGGTATACCGGGTGTCCGCGGAAATTGGCTCGCCACTATAACTTTTTGATTTTCGAAGATAATGGAATTAAATTTGGAGGATCTGTATAAGTCATTAAACTGCATCTTTTGACAAGTAACTCAGCTTCATGCAACTTCCGGGTTCACCAGAAGTGACATAAACTTTCGATTTTCATATAAGACACCCGGTATTTTTCACTTTTCTTGTCTTCATATGACATACTGAATACAATCTTGTATTAGTTGTTACTTTTTGTGACCGACATTTTAATTCTCAAATTTATTTTTTATTCTAGAGGGCTATGAATATCCTCTAAGTCCTAAAATTTTAGAATAATACAAATATATCTGCTATGCAAAATTTCAGTTTTGAATTTCTGTTACTAGTTTTTTCATATTGAAACATGGTGGCTAGTCGGGTTAGGAAAAACTAGCATTTGATTACGAATGATTTGATACTGCACATTATTAGGTGTCAAATAAACTTCCGTTGAAAAACTTGAGAAGATCCAATCAGAAATTACTCAAAATAAAGGATTTTAAGAGATTAAAATAAGATTCAAATGTATCGAGCAACCTGTAACCAACACAACTGATTAAACAAGATCAATAACCCAAAAGTTGATAAAATATCTTCTTGCATAAATATTATCATTAACATGTTCTTCAAATGATTACAAAATAAATACCCAATTTAATTTTTTAGAAGTAGAGCTCCTGAATGATTTTGTTTTACCAGTTATGTATAACACAGGTTACTCCATGAATTTTAACCTTATTTTAATACCAAAAGATGCTATATTTTATGAAACATGTAACGTACATGAGACCTATTAGTGTGCGGTATCAAACTAATCGTAATAAAATGGTGTTTTTTCCTAACCAGTCGGCCTCATCTTCTCTAGCTCGCACAAGTCTCTCGAAGACTACTGAGGGTTGCTCATAAGGATACAGCCGGTTGTCAGAATAACACATTGTGATTAACTTGACTGAGGCAGGCGTGTGCTTGAGGGGGGTAATGGGGTAATTACCCCCCCTCCTCCCATAACTATGACTACATTGAGAAAAAAATCGAACATTCCTTACTTTCAAACTTGAAAAATGATGATGATGAAGACACAACGATGGGCTTTCACACCTGTCTTCTAGTCAGAGTCTTCCATAGCTTCTAGTCACATTAAATTATAATATTCGCAAGCAGGATGGCGCATTATTATTAATTTATACTATTTTACTGCTAAAAAAACAAAGAAATATGGAATTAACAATTTGATACCATTCATTTATTATAGGTAACTTGCTTTCGTTATTTTGTCTGTTTTGTTATGTTTATATATTTTTAGTTATTTATACATTCTCTCATATTTGGGTTATTGTTTTCGTTTCGAGGAATTTTCTGTTCATTTATTTTTAGTTACACATTTACTCATTTTTGAGTTATCAATTTCGTTTTAAATAAAATTCTGTTTATAAATTTTACCATTCTTTTATTTTCGAGTTAATGTTTCCGTTCGCTGTTATTTATTTTTAGTTATACATTTTCTTATTTTTGAGTTATTGTTTTCATTTTGAAGGATATTCTGTTCATTTATTTTTACGTTCACTCATATTCGAGCTATTGTTTTAAAGAACATTTTGTTAATTTATTTTTTCAAAGAACTAAATATGAATGCCTTTGTGTTACTGAAGTTTTACTTTTTAAAACGTGGAATTACCCTAGGTACGCGCCTGAACTGTGGATAACTCTTTTAAATGAAAATGTATTGATTTTTTTTCTGAAAATATAAACAGCATGTTCATAAAATTAGATATGGAATCATCTGGGATGGAAAGACAAACTTTCCGTCATTCAAGATAACCTTTTGTTGATGTTGAAAACGGAAACCTTCTCAATTGAAAGTTGAAAGAACGGACTCCTCTAGAAAAGGAAAAAAAACAAATTAACAAGATAAAAATGAAGCTATTTTTTGTAATATCTAACAAAAAACAACAATTTTCTCGGCTGGACATTGAACTACGTCTGATATATACAGGGTGTCCCACGAAGATTAGAACAGGGAATATTTCG